>VZTD01005887.1:1261454-1315610 GCA_013397725.1 Rhagologus leucostigma
GGGAGGCAGCGCCGCGCCCGCCTGCGCCGGCCCACGCGTGTCCGCGCCGCGCCGCAGCCGGGCGGGGACAAAATCGGGCAGCCCCTTCCCCGCGCCTTGCCCCCGCCGGAGAAGGGGCCGGGGGTGACACGGGCGGCGGCGGGGAAGGTCCGGGGGGATCGCGGTCCAGCCGGGTGCCTTCGCTCCCGTACCGAGCCGTACGGGGGCTGCGGCGCCGGGTGGCTGAGGCGGTCATCCCCACCCAGCTGGTGAGGCCGGGTTCCTTTTGTGAGGTGGCCCCTGAGTGCTGCTGTCTGCTCTCTGCAGCCCCAGCCCCACACATGGTGTCCAGATTTTTCCTTCTGCATCCTGTCAGGCCCGGGGCAGGACTTGTTTGGCCTCCAGATGATTCCGAGCAGTAAGTGGCTACTTGCTCAAACCATTGAGCCATTCTTTGCTGGAAAAAATTGTAATACCAGTGATGTAAGCGGTATCGCTGCAAGCCCAAATCAGGTTCACGAGCTGCTGAAAGCACCCACAAGGTACCGGGTTCTTTCTCCTTTCAAAGTTTATTTTGGTTAGAAGCAAAAGGCAGCAAACAGGAGTGCCAAGCAGGGAGAGGAGGCATAAAGATTACTGCTAGCGCGAATGTTAAATTTGGTATCTGTGGTGGCCTTTGAGTTATCTGCTATGATAACCTCCTACACAAAGCTTTGGTAAGATTGGCTGCATAGTAAAGGAGGAGATTTTCAAATCATTAGCAGGAGATGCTTGCTCTCTTACATAGTCTGGTTTAGTTAAGTTGTTTATTTTTGTGAGTGATTTGTGGAGGTTTTGAGGATCTAGTAGCACATCGTTTCAGAGAGATACTCTAAAAAAATTTACAGAGACCAGAATTGTATGTATTTGTCAAGCTTTAAGAGCAATCCTATGCTATCTTCTATTTAATTTCATCTTAAGTACTACTTTTCTAAATTCTTTTTCACCCATTCAGCACACAGAATTCACAATATATCATGAACTAAGACGTTGTATTATTCTGCATCTGTATTTTAGGAAGTTCCCATCAAGATCTGCCTTTACACAGGCATTTCCACTAAATTGTTTACCCTGATGACAGATCATATTTTCATTACAGTATCATGGAAATCAGGGATGGAAATACAGAACAGATCATCTCCTGGGGGGAGGATATGGGGTGAACAAGATAAATCCACAAAAAATAATCTCTGAGGCTGTATCCAGCCAAGCTAAGTCTAACTAATCCCTTTGGGATTTTATTCCATCCTCCCTATTAGATGTTGCCAAAGGAAAGCTTTCCATTCAGTCACTTATAGCACTTTTTAAAAAAAGTTCTTCACACTACGTACAAGATGTGGACCATCTCAAGGAGTTGCCTTTTCCATAGGTAAAAACCTTCGACACAGAGAATCATTAAGTTTGGAAAAGATCTCCAAGATCATCAAGTCCAGCCTTTGACCAAATACCACCATGCTCAGTAAAACCATGTCACAAAGTGCCCTATGTACACATGTACAACAGGAAAGAAGGAAGAAGAAATAAAGGGAAGGCAGTACTAGTTTCCATGTTCTGTACCAAGGCTGGCTTTCTACGCTCACAGTCGAGAAGAGATTGTGCATTTCAAATCATTTTGTGAAAGTGTTAGAGGGAAACAACAGAAGGGCAGAAGATGGCATGTTGCTGGTCGACTGGCTACAGCCCAGAGTAGAAAAGCAAGGACTTCTGGGGTGGGGATACTACCACTTTGAAATAATTTGCCAGTGTTTGGGGTTTCTTGGTGTATCACCATTACTTACCAATTTTTTTTTTTTGTAATATATATAAGAATTCTAGTAGCAATCATTCCCACCTCCGGAAGAATGCTGCCTTCCTTCCCTTCCTGGCACTGTGATTAGCTATCACACAGGTAGGCCTCAAGGAAAAATGCCTAATAATGTACATGAGAGTTCTGCTATTAGTTCATTTTTAGTGCCCTGAGAAACAACAAATTTCTATGCTATTATGCATTTAAATGCTACCCACTTCCAATGACTGCAGTAACTTAATTTGGATAAAATTACATGAACTGTTTCTTGTGGTGGGCTTACATCACCAAACTTAAGTAAGTGGCATTCAGTATATAAACCCCAAAGTCTTTTCACTAAAAGAGAAGGCGGTCCTGATCTAAAACCTTTGAAGGCAAATAGGAATCTTTACATCACTTTTGGTCATCCCTCCCTTTGGGTTTTCAGCATTCAGACATGGGACCTGGAGTTAAGTCACACAGTTGTACACAGAGATAGACTAGAAGTGTTTTCAGGTTTATTGATTTAGACTTGGGTGTTTGCCTCACGTGAGTCAATAACTGAAATCTTCAGGCAAAAGGCCCTCAATAAATATAGCTCAGTTTGCAAACACTCTACTTGTTGCTTTATTTTTTAAAGCATTAGTAGCCTAGCCTGTCAGTCGTGTTCACAAAGGACCATTCATGGTGGTTTTTGGTGACTAGTCAATCTGTATGCAGCATATTTTAAAGGTATATAAAATTAAAATTTCAGAGGAGATAGAAATAGCAATTGGTCAAGACAAACACACCTCTGTACAATACACACTGTACAGACTCAGCAAATAACCAAACTCAATGGTCAAAAAGACAGAGCGATCTCATATTGCAAGTTTGCTTTCTCTTACTTTTCTTCTCACATGGCTGACTCAGTTCAGAACTGTTTGGTCCAACAATACTTAACCAGTTCTTAACAAACAGCACAATGAGGGAATCAGTTCTCTTTCATGCAGCCATACTAGCACTTCTCCCAAGCAGTTTGGAATTTTTTCTTTGTATGTATTTATGAAGTGAGTTATAGCACAGCATTTCAAATATTGAAGACATCCGTATCATTAAAGCCTATTTCTTGCAAAAGCCCTCTCCCCACTCAAAGCTGGGTTTTGGTATGTGTCCCTGAACTGTGAATAAACTCCTGCACTTCTTGACAGAATCCTTAGCATTTGCAGAGCATTTGGTTTTGTCTTCAAAGTGATTTGCTAGCATGAGCTAATGTATCCTTACAACACCCAGAACAGCTGATGTATTTTATTAGCCTCATTTTATAAGTTGGGAAACAGCAGCAGAGAGGTGATGAGTCTGTTCTATCATCTTTATTCACATTTGATTAGTGCCTTAATCCCTGGATAGTTCCACTGCTTTCAGTGGGAATTCTTGCACAGTAAGATACTATCTGATAGGACTGAAAATCACAGCCTCTTTCACTAAGTGATTTGAGCAAGGCCATGGAGAGACTTTCAGTGCAGGTTTAGAACTGAAAACTCTTTCTCAAACAAACACTCTTTTGTTTCATCCACTTTCCCAATTTAAAAACAAAACCCAGAACTTACCACCATATCTGTCATTTTTCCACCACCCAAGCTAATTTGCAGCAGTAATAGTGATCAAGTAGCCCCCCAGTACTGACATTACATACAGGTTGACACATAACACAAAGAAAACTCGTGGGACTGATGCAGTTCCCAATTTCTTATGCTTTGAAAATGACCACCTTTTTGATCTCCTAATTTAACAATTCAAAGGAGGTGGGGGAAAGGCATATCTCATATGAAGAAGTTTCATATGCGATTCAGCACTAAGAGGAAGGTAGTACTAAGTCATTTTCAAGATACAAAGCCAGGTCTCTGTTTGGGTTCTTTTAATGCTGTTCTTTTGGCATGAAATGTGTACTCTAATTTCACAACATTCATCTTTGTATTTTCACAGACAGATAAAGATAGGTACATTAATTTACAGAGGTCTTGCTAAATTTGCTCCATTAAGTTGACGGAACTGGGTGTTTTCACCTTCCAGAATCAAGTTACTGTGTCCACTTTTCCTTCCAGCCTCTGCAAAGACCTCATATTTGTTCAACATATGTGAACACCAAGTCCTGACCTGCGTCTCCTCATAAAACTTAGCTATCATTGCATAGCTATCATTGTAAAAAGTAGCCTTTTCAATTGTAAAAGTATGGTGACTTCTTTGAGCTGTTACCAGTTTTTAGAGCTGTGAATTTGTTGACTGGATTTTCACACACCTCTCTGTTGAGAAGAATGGAAGCGTTCAGGGCAGCAGCTACTCAAGCCAGAGGAAAGTGTACAGAAACTTCCCCACCTCCTGTTGGCAGCAACTCTGATGATCCAGCACTTTTCCTCACCTTTCCTGCCTCTTCTCCATCTCTTTCTCCCCCTCCTCTATTTCTATAGCAGGAATTCCACAAATCCCTCGCTTCTGGGAGGTAATAGCCAACGTCCCCTACCCAGCAGGGGAAGCATGCACCTGCCTTGTCAGTGTCTGTGATTCCAGTGTGATGAAACTGGAATTATGTTTCATTTTGTAAAAGACATACTGGGTCATTCCACTCAAACGTTTCTAGCTTCCCTAGACTCCAGCCCAGCATCAGAAGGTCAGTACTGAGAGTTTCTATGATGATGGGGGTATGTGAACACTCCATGCTTGGAAAGTAATTTGTGGTACCTTAGGTAACCAAGAGGGCTGGAATAGGAGAAAACTGTCTGCAAAATTCTCTTGTCCTCAAACTCTGCCACGCTGGACTTTGTCCCTGCCATTTCCCATCACTCTTCTTACGCAAATCCAGGACCTGTCTGTCTTTCCTCATTTATGTTATTTACTTCTGTAGCCCTCTTTCTTGTAGCCTTCTTTACAGATCAAAATCTCTATGGCAAGACACAGAGGCCCCTGCCAGGCCTCTGGGGGCTGCTGGCAGAGTCTCTGGTGGGAAAAGAGCTGCCAGCACAGGGCTCTGTTACCTGCTCCTGGCAGCACAGCATCAGGGTGGGAGATGGACCATGGAGGTGTCCCCAGGCAGTGATAAACATCCCAGACCTGCAGGGCTGCCCTGGGAGGCACCAGGGAGGTACACCAAGGGGGTTTACCTGCTCTCCCTCCCCACTTCCTCTGGCCTGCATATTTTGCAGCACAGTGCCTGTCTTGATGTCTCTGGTACTCAAATGTTTTGAGCAGTGAGGTCTCAAATTCATCCGGGTAAAAATCCATGTTTGATTGCATATAAATTCTATAGGAATAAGCAGAAGCAACTGAGAATCAGATTACCCTTGGTTTTCAGTAAAAAAAAAAAGAAACCAAAGATTGGGGGACAGACATAGACAGTATTTTAGTCTAAAGAAGTAGTTCCAGTATTGGAATATCATAAAATTTCCACTTACTGTTCATTCAGCTTTCAATCTGCTTTTATGCTACGTTATCTCAACTATCCCAGTGGTTCACAAGAGTTACACTTTTATACCCCCACCACAGTGTCCAAGCTACAGGTTTTTTGTTTCTTCACAATATTCTGTGAAAGATGGAGGGGAAAAAAAAATCAATTCTAACTGCATGTTTCTGCAAGATAAGCTCCGCTCTATATTTTCAATTATTTTAACCATTTATTTAAGGAATTCAAAATAAAGCTGAGTTTTGTGAGAAATGTGCAACTCCTATTAAGAATTCTAAGTCTTCTACACCTATGGTTTTATCTCTCAAGAGATAATTAACAGTAATTCCATCTGCATATATTTGGTAGCAGAAAGGTAATACAAAAACTGAAATACTAAAAACTATCCACTAAATGTAGCATACTATCCAAATACACTGTACGTTCATAGAAGAAGGTACAACAAAATATTTATAATCTTTAAGAGGCAATTCAGTGACCATACACAAATAACTTTTCCCTTTTGATTCAACAGCACTAGTTTTTTCTACCCCTTTTTCTAATATAGAGCAGGATTAACTGCATCTACTCCCAGAAAGAACAAAACTAGTATAAGTGAGAAGAGGAAGGATCTGGCTCCTGAGATTCAAATCTATCACTGGTGGCAGCTCTGCTAAACCTGCTCTGAAACTCACTGTGCATGAGAGAAGAGGGCAAGTTAGGCTGAGCAACCTGGGCTGATCTCTCAGCTGACTTGTCTTTGAGCAGGAGTCTGGGCTGGACACCTTCTGAGGTCTGTCCCCACCTGAACCTTTAATTCTGCTTAGTAAGTTATATTCACTTTCATCTTCACTAGTGAATGTAATGGGAACTGATTCAGACTTTTCTAAACACACTGGGGTTTTCGGGATGGTTTTTGTATTGGAGATTTTTTTTTCAAATCAAAGTGTTATGCCCTCACTTCTCTTTGCATGACCATTCAAGCACACTACATCTGTCTGAAAGAACTGTTACACTAGTTCATCCACTTCACTACTTGAAAGTGTGTAAAAGTGGAAATGTAAGGCAGGAAAAGCAAAAACCACCACTGCTCACAGTCACAAGTCTAAACAATGTTCCAGATAAAATTTCTGAATTAAAAACTCCATATAAACCTTCAGCAATCCTCATTTCTTCAAGAACAGAATTTTTCTTCCAGAAGTTTTGCTTTCACGAGTTTGGTAGAACACAGAACAGAGAGCTTTCTGGGGAGAACACAAAGGCGGAAAGAAAGGATTCTCCTCTTCCACCGGTATTAATCTACACTTTTGACCAAAAGAGCCCCCAGATTGCTCTGACTTGTGGGAGTACAATCAGATGACATGGGCTCGTGCATGCTCCTACGCATGCCCTGCCTGCATGAGGAAAAAGTAACATACTTCATGGTTTGACACTGGCTAGGACACAGACACCAGCAGCCACCTCAGTTTCCTGTCAGATTCTGGCACTGTATTGGCCTCTGATTTTTCCAGTTAGGGCTCGTGCATCACTTTTTTTTTTTCTTGCTTCCCTTCAGAAATCATCCTGCTTGACAGAGGAGGAAAAACTCTTTACTTGTATGGTCCTTTCCATGAAAAGGTTGTAGTGAATTCAGAGCTGAAAGTTACCAGATTGATGACCCAATATGTGAGGTTCTTTCGAAGTAATGTTTGGGAACAGCACGACATCAGTCATTAAGACAAGGAGGTACTCTCAGGTTGCTTAACAGTCATTGCAACACTAAAGGCAGGGAACCACAGTAAAAAGTTTAGGGTTGCCACCTTTCACCGTTTTATGAAAACTCTTCTGGTCCTGAAGACAAATCATGGAATCATAGAATGTCCTGGACTGGAAGGGATCTTATAGATCATCCAGTTCCAGACCCCCTGCTGTAGGCAGGGACACCTCTCACAAGACCAGGTTGTTCAGAGCTCCATCCAACTTGACCCCAAACACTTCCAGGAACAGGGCATCTACAACTTCTCTGGGCAGCCTGTTCCACTGCCACACCACCCTCACAGTAAAGACTGTTTTCCTAACATCTAATCTAAACCTACTCTAAGTTTGAAGTCATGTCCCCTTGTCCTGTCAATACATACCCTTGTAAAAAGTCCCTCTATGTTTTTCTTATAGGTTCATTCCAGGTACTAGAAGGCCACAGTTAGGTCACCCCAAGCTGTCTCCTTTCCAGGCTGAACAAACACAGTTCTCTCAACCTTTCCTCATAGCAGAGATGGTCCATCCCTCTGATCAGTTTGGTGACCTATCTCTGGACTCAGTCTAACAGGTCCATGTCCTTCCTGTGCTGGGGACCCCAGAGCTGGATGCAGCACTTCAGCTGGGGTGTCACCAAAGTGGAGCAGAGGGGCAGGATCCCCTCCCTCACCCTGCTGCCCACACTGCTTTGGATGCAGCCCAGGGTACGGTTGGTTTCCTGGGCTGCAAGTGCACATTGCTGGGTCATGTCCAGCCTCTCATCCAACGGCATCCCCAAGTTTTTGGCGGGGCTGTTCTCAATCTGTTCATTCCTCAACCCAGGTACCACACTTTGCCCTTAGTCTTGTTAAACTGCATGAAATTCCCATGGGCCTGCTTGTCCAGGTCTCTCTGGATAGCATCCCCTCCTTCAGGTGTGCTGATAGCACCAGTTGGCTTGGTGTCATCTGCAAACTTACTGGGGGGAAAATCCCAATGACTACATTGTAGTTGCAGACAAATGCCTGGGATTGGGATTTGAGTTCTCTTTTCTTAACTGAGAAAAAAGTCAGCTGCAAAAACAAGCAAACCCTAAGTATTGGTATTATCAGCAATACAATCATTGTTTTTCTCTGCATCTTAGAGAGACTGTACAAGAAAAACCTTGAGAAACTCTCAGGAAAGATGAATTTCTCATCTCTGAAAGCCACAATCCCCAAATTTCCTATAAACTGCAAGAAACAAACTCTCAGAGAAGGGATGAACAGGCAGTTCTCATTAGCGTGCTCAAACCTTTGCTTCCCAAGTTGTAAAGCAGTAACTCCCAGAAAATCCACACTTCCTACCCACAGCCATCAGCCTCCACCGTTCAGATCCATGAAGGCTGATGCTGTGAGCCCACAGGGCCATGCAGGCACACACCGGGGCTGGGCAGGAGGGACACAGCCCCTACTCTTGACACAGGGATGGGGAAGGGGGTGCAAAAAACAACAACAACAAAACCTCAACAAAACAAAAAACCCAAACAAACAAAAAACAAACAAACAAACAGGGAAAAAACCAAAACAAAAACAAAAAAAAAACCACATAAAAAAAACACCCCTCACGGAGGTGGCGATGCCCGCACCCCACCGCAGCGCTAGGCAGGAGAGGCAGACAGCGCCTCGCCGGCGGCTGCGGAAAGCTGAGGATGGGGATGGGGGGACAGGAGCGCGGTGCTCCCTCCCTCCCTCCCTCTCTCCCCCCGCCCGCGGCGGCTGCTGCCGTCAGAGCTGCCTGCGTCAATGCTGCCTCAGCGACACGCACCGGGGCCCTGCGCTCCCGCTCCCCCACCCCCCTGCCGCTCCCGTGGAGGGCTTTTTTTTTCTTTTTTAATTCTCCTTTTCCTTTTTTTTCTCAATGAGAAGCCTTACTGGCATTTATTTATTTATTTTTTTTTATGATCCCGCTCATGAAGCCGGTGCCGTTGGCGCGTTTACGGTTCCTTTGTGCGAGGGGATTTCCATCCTCCCTCCTTCCCCTTCTTTTTTATTTTAAAAATTAATGATTTGAGGAATAATTACAATTTTATTTATTTCACGCACGTCCCGTGTCCCGCCAGACACGGCTCTCCTCCGGTGCCGACCCCCACGCACACCTTCCCCACCCCCCCCAATCTTCTTCCCACTCTCTCCCTGTCACTGCAGCACAGAGGAGACTGGAACCAGGAGGCTGCACCAGCACACACTCAGCTTACTATATTATAACGGATTTCCCTCTCTTCCCAGAAAAGCAACCTTTTTTTTCCCCTCATATTTAATAGCCCACTCATTCAGCATTTGTGCATTATCCGCACACCCACCGTTATTTCTTCTCTTGCCACTGCCTTCACCACCCCCTTCATTAATCATCAAGTCCTGGGTTCTAAAGAATAATGGTTTATAAAATGGTTGCTCTGTGCGTGTCCTCAGCTGCACACATAACCCCAGCCTCCTGTCTGTGTGCCTCTTCTGCACATCAAGGTCAGAGGGAAGGCTTGAGGGCACAGTTAAACCCAAAACTTATTTATTTGTGTTTTCTTCCCAACCGTCTCCTTCCACCCCGGTTTCTTTTCCTCTGGAGAATTTAATGGCAAAGCTCCCCAGATTTCTGTGGGGTCAGGCCTTGCCCTACACTTCAGAATGTATCTGTGCTTAGCTCGGTGGAGAGGACAATATCCCGGTCCTATTAAAGTCAGTGGCAACCAGTGAATTCAAGCGTCACCGGATTTGGCTGGCAGAGCATGCACAGCCACGCTCTGGCCAAACCCTGCCCCGTTTCAATTCAGCTTAACTGCAGCAGTGCCAAGCTGCTGCGAAGCTGGCTTGTGAAGCTGGCGCAGCGCTGCCCTCTCATACAGGAATCCTTGGTGACGTTAAACAGCTGGAACAGATCCTGCACCTCCCTGCTGCCGCCGCCATGCAAGGAGCCAGAAACTAGCTTCCACCTCCTGGCACCTCCCCAGCAGATAAAGGTCCTTCGAGGTCGAGATTGGCTGGATAAATTAGAGCAGCCTAAAGACTATATTAATTTGTACTGCAAACGAGCCTGGTGGTGTCCAAGTCCCAGTAGTGTGAGGCACAGCCATTTCTGCATCCTCCCAGCTGCACTTACCCCCGCTCCCCTCCAGCTCAGGGCTGGGTATATTAACAATTGTACAGTAGCAAATCCCTTTTTTCTGTCAATCCAAACCCTGAAAATTTTAGACAGTTTGGTTCTGTAGCTCCAACTCCTTTGAATAGCCATTGTGCTTCTAAATACAAGAAAAACAAATTTTATAAGTGTAAGCAATTAGACCACAAACTAAATTTCTGAAGAGAGAAAGGAATCTACCAGCTGAATAACTTGTGCACGGAGAGAGCTTCACTGTGCATTTGAAACTTACTATTTGCATTTATTACACATACACACAAAAAAGAACCCCAACCAAATCCAGTGTCATAAAAACAGTGTTGGATGGCAATAGGGATCCCCACAGCAACAGGAATGCACTTATGCCTCTTAATACCTGGCTTATACATAAAAATGCATTTACATAATTTCCTTTTTTCAACTGTATTTAAATTAATTGTGTCAGTGAGGATGTTCAGTAACTATCCATTTAACAGATAGGCCACAAAGCTACGCAGGACAGAGGTTTTCAGGGTCTCAATCAAGCCCTGGCTTGCCATGCTGGATATGATGCAAGCGGCTCAGCAATCTGCCCCAGTCACAGGATGTTTGAGGAAAGGCAGGCACACGGAATGACTCCCGCAGAGTCCCAGGGATGGCAAGCAGCCTGACTTTACCCACGATCATTTACATTCTACCACTGTGACTGCCCTTTCTTATAAGTTTTTTGGTTTTTTGGGGTTTTTTTACTGTTTCATTTCAGTGCAGCAAAACCTTGGGATGCATTTGTGTGTATTTTTCACATTATGAGGGATGCAAGTCTCAATATCCAAGAATGTAAATGGGAGATGGGACAGGTAGCATGCACTAGCACATTAACAAGGGTGACTTTACTGTTCATTTCCCCACATTTAAAGGTGACCTTGTGAGAGCAAGGGTAGCCACTGCCGGTGCGTGCTGTATGATACTGACGGTGGAATGATGCCCCTGGAGCAGGAAGGGGCCTGCTGTCTATGCAGAAACAGTCCCTCTTTCCTGTCAGTGTGGTGTGTGGTGCAGAGGGGAGTGGTGTGCTCTTAATGGGCAGGGTAGCTCCCTGCCTTTTGCACAGAACAAGGCACTGCACTCAATAGACCTGCCTTCGGAGAAGCAGGTTTGAAACCAGTCAGCCTTTACTCTGCCTTGGGAGTTGCTCCAAGTCTTTGCCTGCAGATTGCAATGCTAAATTGAGACCATTATCTTGCACTGAGCTATTTTCATCCTGAAGTGCTTTAAAGGCTTAGCAGATATACAGGCTATGGTGCTATATGCACAGGAATCACTCCAGCTACTAATGAAATGCAGCTGCATATTAACCAGAGTCATGTGGTGCCTGGTCCCTGGGTGTGATGACTGCCAGATTTTGCTTTACCCAGCTGAGTTGAGTCTGGTTTTTGGTCAGTGAAATACTTCACACCATTTGAAAAGGACAGCTGTCGGGATCTTTATATATAGATAAGTAGGTATAGGCAGTTACACTCCTGGAATTTGGAACACCATCACTGAGACAAGATCTCCTCTGGAGTCCTGTTTTGTTCCACCACCCATATTCAACATTAATTATCAAAACTGTCCTCCTTCCACTCAGTGGTACAGGGAGCTGAGCCTGAACATCTAGAGCCTTTCACTCATGGGGTAGTTATTCAAAGGCCTCCCCAGAGCCAGATGTAAATAAAACACCGCGCATGGTGTTTTGGCAATCTACAGAAAATGAATTAATATTTTCACTGCAATTTCTTGTGGGCTGTATGGGTAAAGCACTAAAGCCACCTCCACAACCAGCTTTAACTCACACGTGTCTGTTCTGTCTAGAAGAGGTAAGAAAAGTGAATTACTGCCTATTTACCATTATTGACAATTCATTTTAAAATGCAAAAAGTACAGTAAAATATAAACTGTGTGCCTAAAATGAGTGCTTATAGCATCCACTTAGTACTGTACACACACCTTTGTGTAGATGGCACACAGTGCATTAAATAAGCATGCTTTCCTGTCTCTAGCTAGGGTAGAGAGGGAATTGTGTGGTGAAAGACGTAATTTGTACATTAGGAAGTCTCTGTTGCCAGATCAGCAGCAGCAGCACTGACGTCTGTACTCTCTCGCTTTGTTCCTGCTGCTATAAATCAAAATGACTACAGTCCAAATGCCTCACTTGTTTAACTATAAATGCACTGTTAGTCAGAAAAATCAACACCAGGAGGGACCTAGATATACTGCATGTATTTTAAAATTATTAAATAGAGATTGTTCAAAAAAGAAAAAGAACGAAAATTATAAATTCATGGTTTCTACAACAACAAAAACTTTTAAAAAGTGGAATCCAAGAGAGCTATAAAAATTTTGTGTCTACAGGCATTGGTGTCTTTACTAAATGAACTATCAAATTTGCCTTTCTTAATGTGCATTGGGATTTTAATTTTTTTCTCCCAAATTAATGCAACCTCTTTAGAAGCCTATTTCCCTCTATGTCCTCATATTTTCCTACTTGTGCAAACTACTGGAAGGAAATTAAAAAAGGATAGATGAAATGGGTCACGTTTTACTTCCCTTTTTTTATATGCCTGCGTGTTTAGAATAAATATAAACATATCTATCTCAGGCTGACTCCCATTTTGGAGGGAATTTTAGAAAGCTAAATATCTCTTTTGCTGATAAAATGAGCTCCCAAGACCTAAAATACAACTTAGATCCCTTCCAAGTTCTAAAAGAAGACTCAATAGTTACATAAAAATGGTGGTGCCAGTGTCTGCTGTTGACCTGTTGCTGCAGAAGAGAAGGGGAACTCTTCCTAATGCCTGGAATCGTTATAGAAAAATACAGCACAATTTCTTGACTAAATGGAAAGGTTACAGAAGAAATTAAGAAGGTAACTTTCCAATATCAACATCAGCTCAGCTGAGCTGTAAATCCTGTGTATCAGGCAACCCAGCCAGAAATATGCTGAGCTGTAGTTCTGAAGAGGAAATAACAGGATCAGGGAACAGCAGGTGAACACATTGTCAACATCACACTGACGCTGCTGTTGGAGCTACTGCATTACAGTTCCTGAGACCACCAAATTTCTACAGTAAGATGTTCAGAGAGTATCGAAGCAAGAAGTCTGAAGGTATTTGTTTCACAGAGGCTGTCTTGTTCAGACTTGGCTAATGAATTTGCAACCAGATGTTCATTTTAACGTCTGGTCCAAAATGCACTGAAGTCAATGGAAAGTCAATTGGAAGTTCCAGATTATTGGAAAAAGTTACTGTAGAGACAATTTTTTAAAAAAAATTATACAGAATGTAGCTATTGGTCATTCAGCTTGTTGCTGACCCTAGGAAGGGCAAAAGAGCAGACACAGAGTCACCAACTGTGTGTCATTGTAGTTGTCACGTGAACGGGTAGAGACTACAACAACAACAAATTAAAAATAACTGTATTTACCTCTTTCTCATTGCAGGCCAACTTAGCCAGCATGCTTTCTCATTTGCCTTGGATTAAGAGCATGTACACATGGTTACTATAGCTCAGCTGGCACTACTGTAGTATTTTAGGATGTGGTAACTTTGTAAAATAGATGATAATAATGTGATCAATGCTAGTTACCATCACTTTTTAGAAACAGCCTAACAGGCCACACAAACAATACTTGAATTTTCTGGTTTGTTTCATTTCAGTTTATAGATGTTATAAATGTTGAAAGAGAACCATCTTGAGGTAACAGGCTTCTGTAAGTCTTTTGGATTCAGTTCCATTAATATTGATTTTATGAGCTGTAAACAATAAGCAGTATAAGACATATTAAAGAGTCAGACCAGGATGCAGTGTCTGAAAAAGCAAAGCTAAACAAAGTCTTCAGAGTTTTAGAAAAACTAATTAACCTTTGCAATCACAGTTCGCTCCATCTGGAGTCTTCAACCCAAGACTGATTGGATATCTTTCTAGATATTGTAATCTTGCTGCAGAACTTTGCAGCCAGGATTCTCTCAGCTCCAGTATTCAGAAAGACAGACTTATCCTAATGGTCCTTCTAACTCTGAACACAAGGCATCTTAGTAACTGGGGAACAGTGACCACAGATTAGCCTACTCTTTTACCTCTAAACTAAGGTGTCCTTTGAGAAAAGTTCAGTTTCTCCTCTTGCATACATTTGCATCTATATGATTTGCACACAGACCTTAAAAATAACTCTGCCAAATCATGCATTGCCTTTGTATCACAAGGAGGCTGTAAGGTGGTGGACAAGAGTGCAAACTCACAGGAGAAGAGACAGAAAACAACAAATTTCAGATGGGACTTTGGTTTAGTGCAGTCCTCCCTCACATCTACTGAATTAGGAAGAGATGGAATTAAACTGAGCAAATGTCCATACAAAAATCTGGTGAGAACTGCAGTGGAGTGGAGACATCTAGCTGCCTGCTGTCTCCCAACAGCATCTGTGAATCACGAAATCCTGAATCTGGAGAGAGGTTATAGATACTAACTTCTTTAGGAGAGAGCAAACTAGCCCAGGCTTGCCAAGAGGCATCATAAAACTGGGATGGAGAGGAGATTATACATACTGTTTACATTTCCTCTTGTTCTCTCTGGACCCTTCCCTAATAAAATCTTATTTCCTTTAATTCCTTGAGTTTGGTTTCTTAGGAGGGCATTTTATTTTTGCACTTTGGGTTACATGGTCTTAAAAAGTGGCTTTGAATGTGCAAATTACCACAAGAAACAAGGCTGAAGACACCTCCTTGATCAAGCGCTGAAGAGTCTGTACTGTTCAGGCTGCACCCCATGCCTGACTTGGAAGCCTAAAAAAGCAGGGCAGTGTGTAATACTGTGGTAAACCCTCCCTTACACTGTAAGCAGGGCCAGTTCCAATCTATTTCCAGAGGCCCAGCAAACTCACAGGCTCCACAGCAAGGTGGGACTGTGCACGGCACATCACACCTGCATCCCCACAGGGAGAGACTGAGCAAGCTGCATGGGGTCCTGCTCTGTGGAGATACCATCAGAGCTCTGCCCACAAACTACAGCCTGCTGAATGCACATATGGAAGCATAGATTTAGACACACCATGAGGTGAGGGATGGAAAATTAAGATTTGATGCGTACCTGCTTGAGGGCTTTGAAACATCATGTGTGCCCCCCATTTCATATGGCCTCAAGCTGCTGCAGCCAGATGTCACAGGCTCTGGGACTGCAGCAATCAGCAGCAGGATATGGCAGTGAGGCTACAGCCTTGCTCCTTCAACTGCTCAGCACCTCTCCTTCCAGCTTCAGCCTGTGCCTGCTCCCGGTGCACATAAACACAGGCACATGCTAGCTCCAGCGGTAACTAAATTTTCTACATTCACAAATTCTAACTCTACAGCTTGGGAACTATCCAAAATCGCAGTTGGAACCCAGCTATTCCCTACCATCACCAGATAAACAAAGGCCAGGCAACTCTGCATTGATGCTTCTGCAAGAGAGATGAGAACTGTGAGGCACTGAACTGGTTTTGAGTGAAAAAGTACAGGGATTATCCTAGTTACAACTATCTAATCACAACAAAGTAATCCCTGTGACCATGGAGGTGAGGCCAGTATTCAGATAATGACGTGCATCTGGAATGAAATAGGAGATTTCAGACATCAGGACAAAGGAAGGATAATAAGAATACTGGCCCAAGCTCAAACACTAACGCACACCAAACATTAATGCACCACAAACAACAGCTGCTGCAGAGGATTGGTTTTGATTTTCTTCAGGAAGGGACATCACCAGCAGAAGGAAATCTGCAGCGTTATTTTTTGGTAGATGAGGAGGCAGCCTGTGTTCTGAAGCCCACACCTCTGTCACGAGCAACTATCAAGTCCCCAGTTCAGACTAAGGCAGCACCTCTAGCTCAAACCTGGCTGAGTTCACAGGCAACTCTGACAAAGTGAGCAGCAAGGTTGCAGGTGCAGAAGCAAGTACTTTTCTCCCCTCGAGAAACCCCTTGAGAATGAGTTTTAGGGTGTCCTTATCAAGCAAGGAATTTTGCACTGCAGCATCAACTGCTTTTCCTATCAAAGGAAGATTTCAGCTTCCAGGGATGTTGATTTCATTGCTGTTCTCCCCTTCTCCTTTCCTCCTTTTTTCAGCCCAAGAATAACAAGAGAGCCAAATGAAATCTGCCATCTTATTTGGTCTTTCCAAACCAATGCTTTGCCAGGATTTTCTGTGCCTTTTGTCGCTAGGATTTTCAAATGTCTCACCAAGTCTCAGAGTGATCTGAAACCTCCTAGCTTCTAAGATCCAGTGTATTTACTCTAATATAAACAAATCTTAACACTTTTAACTGGAGCTAAAGTTATCAAAGGAAATCACATCAGGAGCTAATCATGAAGGCCGTTATTCTAGAAGAGAATTGTGAGTATAAGAGCTAAACTTTACCCAAAAAATTTAAGCTGAACATTTCCCCCAATGATTAGGGCAGCAGGAAATTGAGGGATATATTTTCAAGAAAGCTGTGGAAAGAAACACTTTGTGAAGGATTCTCACCATTCTGTTTACAGGTGCCAGTATAAGCAGTTATGTGGTTTCCCAGTGAAAGAAAGATAAATGAATTTGAGTTCAAGCCTTACTTGTAAAAAGCCCTCGTGTTACCATGCTCCATTCTGGCAGCCCACCAAACCTGAGAGAAACTCAATGGACCAGTATAATCCCTGATCACTGAAGTTAACTGAGGTTGAGTCACACCCAGAACAATCTTTCCTGTTCATTCATCAATAATAGAGGAGACTAAAACACTATATAGACAGCTTCTGCTATGGGGGGCAAGGTGTGCTAAAAAATGATATTTTTGACTTAAAAGCACAAGCTTTCCTCCCATTCTCCCTAGAAGAGAAAAATGCAATCTTGCAGTAAATTCAGATTTACTGATTTTTTTAAACTGCCAAGTTTATCTGGAGTGTCAAAGCTGGCCCACTACCTTGCCACACCCAAGTCCATCACAGTCTATTGTGCCATGAATGAATCTTCACCACCTGACTGAATTCACAGTACCTTTTTCCTGTACCTGCTGGACTGCACTGTGACAATCAAGGTTTTTTAAGCTTAGCCTAACTTATACATTGCTGTAATTGGGACAATGCCCATGGTAGCAACAGGAGGATATTGGAATAATGTTCTACCACTGCCTTGACTTTGACTCAGTGCTTGTGCCTGCAGGATACTTTTCTTATTGCCTTAAAAATGCCATCACTAGTCAGGGTTTCCACATAAAAGACCCTGAAGAAATGAAATTTAGGAATTTTTTTCATGCTGTGTATGAAAACAAGATTCAGACTCATGCATGAAATTCCTTTGTGTATCTTAAGTATGCAAAGAACAGATTTATTGTTTTGATAGCAGTAAAACCCAAAGATGGAATTACAAATATACCTCAAATTTTCCCAACTGTAATTATTAGGCAGGTGCTCTTTGCTCTTCCTGATCTAGGATATTATGGTAGTTACTGAGTCATTTAAAATCAAGAAATTGCTTTACAAACCAGTTCAGAGCTAGCTCCAGTTTTGGGAAGTCTGTAATCAATGGTATCTTCTGCAGAGATATTTACCTTGGGTTCTTGACTTCCCTAGAAAAGACCCACTGGGCTGGGACTTTACATCAGCAATGTAACTTCTCTGTGTTCTTATCAGTAATGGAGGATGCCAATGTCTTTGAAATAACTTATTTTGGTCTTTTACTGAAGCTTGAAAAACAAAAATAGAAGCATTTGTCCCTGGTTTTTACCACTCTTTATTTTTTAATAAAATAATAATAATAAAAAAAAAAATCTGTTCCAGAAAGGCTTTTAGAACAACCAAAGCAAAGACTAAGCCTGAATGAGCCATCCCAGGTTTTACTTCATACTCGACTGCTTCTGAAAAAGGAAATTTTGGGTGGTTTATCAATTCCCTGTAGACATCCAGCTAGGATGTATGTATTGAATTTTAAAAAACCCTTCAACTTACTTGCTGCAGCAAAGTATTTTGGTTAGCTCTTTACCTGAAGTAATAAATTAAAAGCAACCCATTATCTGGGTTGCAGTGCAACTCATTTCAAAAGCCTGACATTTGCAGTAGAGGAACTCTTAAATATATAAACATTTCCCACTTCCACTAATACTAATCTCTCAATTCACTTTAACCACAAATGATTTTAAATAGCTAATAGATCTTTAGAATCACTTGTATTTGCACTTCTGGAATAGTCATCAAATGTCCTAATACATCTACAGTAAGGTAATACATCCAGAATATAGTTCTAAGAACAATTAATTAAAATGGGAAAATATTTGGAACAGTTCTAGTAAGATTTATTTATAAAAGCTGTTTCTGTGGGCAGTAATAACTGTTGTACTCAAGTCTTTAAAGCCCCCTTGAAAGTATTTACACCTAAATGGAATGAAGATTTTTCAGAAGAAAGAGAAGGATGACAGAGTCAGCAAAGTTACGTGCCCCCTGTTTGTTTAAATATTCTTCTTCCATAGCAGGGTTAGATGGATACCCCGTCTCATGGTGTTAGGGAACACTGTGCTTTGCTGAAGCTCTAATTCCCAGAGATGTAGACAGAGGAAAAACAATGACTATCACATGTTTTCACAGTTTCACAGAAATATCCATGCATATTGGAAGAGCAGCACAGTCACTGATAAACATCTCTGTTATGAGAGCCCACACTTCACATGTCAAGAATATGATGCACAGAAAGAGCAGAAGAGTTGCTCTTACAGCTACTTAGGAACTAGAATTCCAGTCTTCTGGAAAATCCTCATGTATTTTTGTTTCATATTACAACAAACAACTGCAAGTTCAGGTTTTATCACAAACCAATTGTGAAACTAGTCAGTTAAGAGAGCAACCTAGCACATCATGTTCCATTTCATTCTAATGCCCTTGATCAGTTGCTGTGTTTCATGGAAACATTAGTTCAGGTGACTTTAACCCTCTTCTCTTCCAGAGCCTATGTGCCAGCTGCACCCTTTCCTCACATGCCACAGCAACTGTGCCTGCACCAACGCCCTTCCTCACATGTGCCTGCAGCAGGAGAACCAGCAGGCCCCGTGCAGGGGGAAGAAGGAGGACTACCAATTGCAATAGAAATGAATTAGCACGTAAGAGATTAATGACAAGCCCAAAAGCCTTTAAACAATAGTCAGGTAGGCTGCCTGCACAGCCTATCCACATGCTGGTGTCTAACTTTTATTGCCAAATTATCTCGAACAACAGGGTACTGGAACTGGGTTATGATTATAGCAAAATGGAGGGACTGTCAAAAAGTGAAAAATGTTGCTTACTTTATTCTTGTCTCAAAACCTTATGGCTTACCACCCTGCAAGGAGACAAGGGTGCTTGCAGCAACAAAATCTTCCATTGTGAAAGGACTGACAGATCTAATCATCATTTCTGCCTCAAATTTTTAAAATGCAGTATGTGAAAACATGCTGACCCTTGGGAAATAAGTGGGGCTGTTAAAAATAAATAGGTTCCAGCTTTTCAGGAAGAGCAGATTCACTACAGTGACGTAAAAACACCCAGCAGCTTGTCCTAGCCATTTCCCATGAGACGCTGCTGATGTAGGAAGAAACAGCAGCTCACACAGCTGCCTGGAAATTTAAATGCCAGGATGTTACTTCTTGTATATCTAATTTTTTTCCAAACCTCACCTTTGACATAGCAGCAGTATTGGCACAGTCCTCCCATACCCTCAGAAAGACCCTTTAACCTACTGAAGACTTATAAAAAAACCAAAAAAAAACCCGAAAAAGCATCACAAAATATCACATTATGTCTCCAAATACATTACAAGATACTAGTAGTCTTACTGATATCCTCTTACTGTTGAGAAAAATTTTAATTTTAGAAATTAAAGATTTCTTTTTTTTTTTTTAGGGTCTTTAATTTTCTGTTGAAAAGGATAATGCAACCCGAGTATATTTTGGGGGTCGTGTCCATGTACTTGCCAAAAAAAAGGACCAGTGCTGTGGTATGACACCTCGGTGCAGAGGTGCAGTGTGTGGTGAGCCTGATCCAAGGCACAGAAAATGAAAAAGCAAGTGCTGAAACAGAGGATTTCCTCCTGAATGGAATTACTGATTTACAGCAGACTTCCTGTGGTACTACAGCTGCAGGCTTGGTAGTGACAAAGAAAATACCTTCATTTCAAAGCATATGTCTGCATTGTCTGTTCAAAGTGGTTTGTTTCAGACACACGTAGAGACTGCCTGGGTGAAGTATTTAGTCATTTTAGTTAGGAGGACAGTTCTTTCAGCAAATATTTAATGATACTTCTGTTTTCTCTCATGTTAATTCATCAGGATCTAGCCCCTTTACTGTTTCATTCTTAGACTTCCACTCACTTTTTCCACAAAAATCCTTTTAAAACCTAACCAATGGTTTCCATACGACAGAACGCGTGAATAAGTGTTTGTTTATAAAAGGAGTGTAGGGATTACATGCTGGAAAAATTCTTTACACATAATCACTTCAACACGTGTCTTTCCACCACACTTACAGTAAGACTGCAAGTCATGTTAACATCTCAGTAAGAAAAAGAATATTGGTTGGCTTGCTGTACAGCTTCAAGAAAATGAAGAAAGGATTGTTTGTATATATTAAAAATACATAATAAAATACAAATAATAAAATAAAAATACATAATAAACCCATTAAAATATGTGTCCAGAAACTGCAGGAAAGCAGAATCATCTCAGTAGGTTCTCCTTGATAGATAAGGAGTCAGGTAAGTAACATCAGGCAAGATCCATTGTCTTTTCACCCTCTCATTTGCCCTGAATAGTACACAGCCTTTGCTAGACCAGCAGAAGCCCATTTCACAGATCAGGACCTTCAACAGAAAATAGTCTCTCTTCAGAGATTTTCTGGTGGCAACACCCGGTAGGAAAAAACCACAATCATGAACTCAGAGATACAGTGAAGTTGCACGTCTTTGAACAGAAACCCTACGGCCTGTAACTTTTACACGACAGAAGTTGACACTTTTAAGCAGGTTGTTATACATGTAAGGAATAGGAAGGGCCAAACCAAACAAGATCCTGTGATTTCTACCCCAAAGAACTTCCCTTGAACAATTCATCATCGCCCCAAACCTTCCTTTCTCAGACCTCTCCATCACAAAAGGGAGCCCCTTAAAGACAAATCCAGTCACAGGAAGGTCAATATCTATAATGACTTCAAAGGCTCATGGTCCTAAAGGAATAAGACAGCAGGCCTCTGGTGAAACCAAACGCAATAGGAAAGGCAGAGTTTTGCTGTTGGCTTCAGTGTTACCAAGACTGTTTTTGCTGTTATTTCAGAGTATAAGAATTACTTGAACAGCAAAGTAAGTTCAGCCCTGCTTTGCCAGAAGCAGAAAAGCAGGCCCAGCACATGACTGAGCAGTCCATCTCCATACTTGGTCTCACTAGAAGTTATTCTGCAAGCAGCACAGTCAGCAAAGCCTGGTTTCCTGCAGGAGCACTGAAGCTTTACTTGTCCACCACCTTTCCCAGCAACAGCCCAGCTTCCCAGAATCCACCCAGCACCCTACGGGGTGAGGACAGCCCACACTATATCCAGTCACCATCTAGGTGACCACCAAGCCCACTGGCCTACTGCTGCACGGGGTCCTGGGCTGTCCCCACTCTCCTGGCAGAGCGACAATAGCAGCAGCTCCTTCCTCAACTCAGTTCCTGGTGTTCCCCAAATCAGTGAGAGTTTAATGATCATCAAAACCTTCCTTCAAAGTTGGTGGAAATTGAGCAGTGGGGATAAAAAGCTATGAGAGGGAAAGGAATGGAGATGGATAAACAGACACTGGGCTCACATGTCCTGTTTTTGCAGTTCAGGCTAAAAAGGAACTTTTTCTATATACATTTATAAAGGGCTGGTAACTGGCAGGATTCTCAGCATCAAAAGAAGCTTGGCCCTGTTTCAAAAAACCGTCAGCCTATTTGAAGTTAGCTGGTGTTTTTTTCTCTGGTAATGACTTCAACAGTGTTCTTACTTTTACTAGCCACACGGGGCACTATTCCATTTAACAGACTAAGCACTCAGTTCTCCAAGTAACTCTGCAAGCCCAGTAAGATCACTCAGTGTAAGTCAGCCAGAGATGGTGCATTTCTTCCTGACATCACCCTGTTGCAGGTGGAGGGGGCAACACTTATATAAGCAGAACAATCTTCTCCACAAAGACAGAAAACATGCCCCCCATTTTTCCCTGCTTCAGGTGGAGCTGGTCCAAATCCACCAGGATGGACATTAATTGGAGTAGTTCTACTGCAAGGGGCTCCAGTGGTGCTAGACGCCAAAGAAAAATATTTTGCAGGCCTTCAGCACAGCTGGAGCTTTGAGAAGTCTGGTTTTGACTCACTAGAGGATGTAAGTGTCACAACGTTCACCACTGGACCTTTAGCTTTTTTAATAAATTAGTGGGTCAAATCTCTTGTTAGAGGTAGGGGGAAAATATGTGGGTCTGGGATTTACTGTTAAATTGAAATGTGAAGAAATTAGTTTGAAGATGAATATCTAATGTTTCTTTTATTAATTTTGAGAAGTTTATTTTACCTGATTGCTTTAGATTAAATATATTCCTGAAAAAAAACAAAATCACAAAATTAAAATTAAAAAATCAGTCCTCCCCAGAATTATTTATCACGTTTTTTTGAGACAATAGAAGATATTCATCACATTTAATGTGACTTCATGGCTAATTCTGATAGACCAAATCCTCTACAGCATAAAAATTTCCCTTTGCCATAACAAAAATATGTGAATGGTTCCAGATAACCCAAGCCAATGAGTACCTGCTCATCCCTAATAGTTATTTCTTTGGAAGTTCTCCTTGTTAGGAATAACTGGGTACAAAACCTCTATAGTTCATTATCTGCTTTATCACATAGGCAAGAAAACCAGAGTTACAACATTTGTTACAACAATTTAGCCTCTCCACACCCCAAATTCAATGAATATTCAGAGTTGTAACTGCCAAAGTTTCCTGCTTTGGTCCAGAAATTGTGATGCAAGTTTCACTCCTTGACCCATCAGTGTTGGCATATAACCTTCACGTAACTTCTATGCCCAGCTTCCATCTTTGTAAAAGTTGATGTCACACTCATTTTTATAAAGTACCCTGCGCAACAACACCAGAAACAGTGCTAGATAAAAGACTATCAAAATTTTCTACCCATATCTTGTCATCCAGCTTTAAACTTGCCACTGAGCATAAAATGCTCCTCAGAAATTTGTCATTTTCTGTTTATGTTTCATAGATATACACTGAACCATTTATCTAACAAAACATATTTTAACAGAATCTGTTAAAAAAATTGCATTTGCAGTGGTTACATAAAACTTTGTAGTCTCATTTTAGCTTCTCCATCTTCGGGTGAATTTGAAATTTCTGAGTTGTCTGCAGTATTTTACATTAAGGGCATTCAGGAGAGTGCAGGGTCTGCTCTACTGTGTTACAATTCCAGCTTAGTTTTCATTCTGTATTATATTGTCAATGCATCTGCCTCACAGAACCTTACAGCAGTCTCCCAGTACCTAAAAACGTTCTACAAGAAAGCTGGAGAGGAACTTCTTGAAAGGTCATGTGGTGACAGGACAAGGGGGAACAGCTACAAGCTAACAGAGGGCAGAGCTAGATTAGACACAAGGAGGAAATTCTTCACAATGAGGGTAATGAAACAATGGAACTCACTGCCCAGAGAAGTTGCGGATGCTCCATCCCTGTAAGTGTTCTCAGCCACATCAGACAGGCTTTGAGCAACCTTGTCTAGTGAAAGGTGTCCCTGCCCATGGAGGAGGGTTGGAATGGATGATCTTTAAAGTCACTTCCAACCCAAACTATTCTATGATTCTATGAAATCTGACTGCTTTCTCTTCTGAATAAGTATTACACAGACAGTTATGTCCATTTAGAAAGGAAAATAAAGAGTTGCATTTACAATTAAAGAACTCATACACAAGAATTACCACTTTACATCAGACCCATGTGCTTCTGAAGAGAAGCAAGAAAATATCCAATAAGCAGTTTTGAAGTGGCTTTTTAACTGGATTGTTTTTACATGAGTTAGCATTTAGCTCATGTCCCATCCAAATCACTCTTGCAGCTTTCAAATGCTCAGCTTTGCAAACCTCAATAGGAGGAAAAAAAAATTTTAATTTTCTTTTAATATCAGGTCAGTAGTGAAAAATTCACTTATGGCACAGGAAACAAGCCTGTTAAACTTTACTTCAAGACTAAAAAAAGTAGATGTATTTAGCTCTATAGTTCTGCTATTCAGTCCTCATGGGTAACAGAGATCATGGTCATCAGATGAACACACATGGTAAAGTGAATTCCACCAGGATACCACAAAGCAATTGACCTAATTCTATAGCCAGTGTAAGCCAGCAATGACTGCAAAAAAATTATGCAGGAAAATAAACTCCAAGGTGTACTGTTTTTTAAAAGTTATAATCTCACATAAGTAAGCACACCACTTTCATGATATTATTGAATGACCCACAGATCAGACTTGATATGAAATGGTATCAGACCAAACCTGCCTCATAAGAGATACAGTCTCCTTTTATAGTTATGGTCTCCTTTTAAATCGCTGGCACCTTCTTGCCTTCAAAGAGATAGCTGCTCTCCTTCTCTTACCTAAAATCCCAGCCAGATCTGATACCTAGACACACACATTGCTACAGTACTGTACTTACAAGTCAGCCATGAAAAGCAGCAAGGATGGATACTACAGACCACCTTGAATTAGGCAGTTTTTACAGATGTAAATGGAGAAGGCTTAAGCTATGCCTAAACACAACATTATCAATCTTCCTTCAAGAATGTCAGCAATTACAAAAGCATCTAAGATTATTTCTTAGGTGTTTGCCTGTTGGTTAGGTTTTTTATTTTCAATTAAGGGGAGATATAAGAGGTAGAGAAATACTGAATTCAATCTCCCTACCTGCTGAAGGGATTATCATTGTACTGTCATTAACTGATTTATCATTAATCATTGCACTGTGGGAAAGCAGTGAAGAAAACCCCCTTCTATATCCTCACACTGTATTCTGCCCAAAAACAAAACTGCTGACCCGATTGCAACCCTGCTGGAAACCTCAGTTCTGGATCAAGCACCCCTCAGCTAGGTGTCTGTTAAACAGTGCTGAAGGCTGAGAACAGTATACTAAGTCTAATACACAAAATCCATACTCTGATGTTAGTAATCTATACAAAGAATATGCAGCTCGTATTGCTGTGACAGATAAACCACCAAAAACCAGCTGAAAGTCAATGTCAGACCAAAACTACAGCCAAGCAGAATAGATCAGTATAGTGAGACCTGCCTCCCTGTGCTTTCATGTGGCTGTGTGGTTGCTGGTCATTGCTATTATGACAGTCTTAACTATTTCATCATCCATGTGTGCAGCAGAAACATCAGGCTGACATCTGCTTGTTCTAACAAAGTGATAAACAGGTGACTGCTGTAACGAGATGGCTTATGACCATGACTGCTGTGACAATGAGTGGAAATTGCAGAGCTCGATGCCGTATGGGCTGTATTTGTCACCAGAGAAGAGAATGGAGGAGAAAGATGAGCTTCTCTCACTGCTAACAAAGCTTCTTCTGCCTCAAGGCACCAAAACCACAGCCTATGACTTCCTGGGCAAAAACTGAAACACTTTCCTACTGTTCTCAAAACCTGTACAATCTTTGATTATGCTGCCTTTGCTTGGCCATAATTTGATCTCATCACTTCCTTGCAGCAAAACTAGGCCAGAGTCCAGGTCCAGCCTGGACAGTTTCCCAGTTTGTGAATTAGGGATGTGGCTGGAAAGAGATAGACTGCAGAAATAGCTGAACCAGAACTATCACTTCCTAGGGTGGGGTTGCAAGTAGCTGCCAAGTCCCCATGCAAGAGGTGAACACCGCTTCCCTCTCTGCTATTTTGAATGAGCACAGCACGGGCAGCTGCGTGTTTTGTGTTCATGTGTGCTCTGAGCACAGTGAGGGGAGCCAACAGCTCAGGAGTTTTCAGTCACAAACACTACCTCCACTGCAGATCATAAAGGCCCCCAGGTTGTCACAAGGGACCCAGTTCCCTACACTTAGCTACATGGCTGTGTATTTGCACATCCAACTTTATATGCACAGCTTTTGGACCAAATAGGAACTTCCTTGGTTTTATGCATCTCTAGCAAGGCAGCTATCGAGTGGACTGTCTAGCTTGCAGTCTTTGTTCCAGATGATGAAATAGCTGAAAGCCTGCTTTTGGTTTACTCCAAGAATCTTGTCTTAATGGCACTTCTAAATTTCCTGTAAACTGACTTGGCAGAATCTGTCACTGGAGAGGGAGACTTTAAGGCACAGATATGTTTCTGTTAACTTCAACATATAGTCACTTGAAAATCGGCCAATAGCTATTCCTATTTATTTCCACTTACTGACACGTTGAAATATCACTAGGAGTGGTTATTCAACAGACAATTAAGATGCTAAGAGCTTACGCCGTATCCTACCTTCCCAATAAAACCCACAGAAATTCCCACAGAATTGGGAAGTAACTTCTGGAAATCATCTAGTCCAATCCCCCTCCTCAAAGTAAGATCAGCTACAGAAGACTGGTAAGGTCTGGTTTTGAATATTCCTAAAGATGGAGACTCTACAGCCTATCTGGACAACCTGTTCCACTGTTTGACCATCTTCACCTAAAAAGTACTTGTACTATGTTTAAATAGAATACTTTGAATTTTGGTTTGTGCCCACTGCCTCCTGAATTCTGAATTTTCTTTTAGATAAGTTAATTCAACAAGTCAAAGTTTGTATCTAATAAAAGAAATCCTGTCCATTCCTCCTTTGGGCCATGGCACTGGGGAGGTGAACATTAGAAGGGCATTGGAAGCTGGGCACAACAACACTGTAGAAAACACATTATCCCTTGAGAAACAAGCAAATTCCCTCCCAGGACACTGCTGCAGGGCTGTCAGAACCTGCACATCACAGCTCACTGGAGCCCCAGCTCTGAAGGGCTGTTCAAATTTGCAGGTGACAATCAGCCACATGTGCAGAGGTAAGCCATGCTTTCTATAGCCCTTCTCTTTGCTCAGCAGATGTGTAGAAGTGCCTTCTTCTGCAAAGGACAAAGCCCTTGACTCCATGTCAGTATGAGAGGACTTGAATTTCCCAGATTCCCAGGATCTGGAGATTCTGCCCATAAATGGGTACCAAAATTGTATGCCAGAATATGCAAACATTAGCGTTACTTCCAGTTTTCTTTCATGCTAGAAACTCACCTAAATTCCAGTGAGAACTTCCCTTGGTAAGGATCCAGCAGTAGGGAGATCTTGAACCTTATTTTATAACTAAAAGTGCATCGGCAGAACAGTTTTTCATCAACAAAATCTCCAGCTTACTTATAGAACTTCTACCAGATTTCCTTTAGCAATGCTGTTATAGTCCCTGAATCATATTCCAACGTTTTTGTCATCTGATCAGCCCTGCATAATATTCTTGATAGCAGCTGTGCGTGCTTTCCTCATACTTTTCCCCCTAGTGCATTAATACTTTTTTTTTTAATCTTTTCAAGGATTGTGAAAAATGTCTTTCGTTTCTTCCTTTTCTTACACTTCCTCCCACACTAACACCAGCTTATGCTTCGCCTAATGGAAACAATCCAAGATACACCCCTTAAAGATGAGGCAATTCTGAAACTTTTTTTTTAAGTCTAGGAAAAAAAAATATATTTGCTTCTGTTATGAGAAACCTGAGCTTACTTTATGCTCTGCCACAAGTCTCTAACCTCAGCTGGACTCACCTAGCCTATTCTTGTCCAGTTATTCTGGAGAGGTATTGGGAGAATAAAATACCTGAAAAAAATATATATTGGGTGAATTCGTGTCATATCACGAGCATTTTCCTATTATAGCTTTTTAAAAATAGATACTAGGAGACCGCAATAAAATAGATTTCTTTGCATTTATGTTGTTGAGACTTAAAATGGAAGCCAACATTATGTAGATATCTATTTTAATGATGTTCATAGTGGGAAAAATCAGGGAATAACATCAGTGGAAATGAGCACATCACCTGTAGAGTTATGTTCAGTAAGAGTCTCTCTCATAGAGGTTACACAGCTGGTGACTGAGATAAAGCAGAAAGAATATCACAAACAATGTGTTTTGCATGAAAGAGGCACCAGACTGTAATATGGGCTATTTCTGCAGTTCTTGTACATGATGAGCTCTCCAAATCATGCTACAGTTTATTAACCAGAGAGGAAGGAGAATAGTGGAAAAAAAAAAAGTTAATTTGTGCCCCAAATTCCTTATACTTTTTAAACCTCTTTCCTCTTCAACAGAGTATCTGAAAGCAATATCCTGGCATGAGTTTAATCAAATACAAAGTAACTCAGGGTAATCTTCTGGGGCCTGTTATGTCTGTGAAAAGTTATTTCTTTCCTTAAGCCCTGCTTCCCTTCTGGAAGTCTGTTAGTCATGAAATAAGCAAGCAGTAGTGTCTGAGGCAGTAAATACAGCAGTCACCCCCCCATCCTACCCTCCATCCAATCTCTCCTTACTGCTTCCCAAAAGAATACATCAAATTTCACTAACGGAACAGCTACTTTTTTTTCCTCTCTGAGATAAAGGGAATGAACAAGAGCAGTGGCAACCATCCTAATGAACAGACATTACAAAATTTTGGCAGTCATATTCAAATGCTGGAACCAGAAGCTAAGCATTTAATATGGTTTGAGGAGACCAATTCAAACCACCATTTTCCCTCTTGTTCTTTAAAAAATATTTCTTTAGCACATGAATCCAATGCTGTTATACATCTGGATTTCTGGTTGTTCACTGAAATTCCTGGAAAGCCCCTAAAAACCTTCTTGTGTTTCTCTGTTTGGTTTTTTGTTTTGATTTGTTTGGGGTTTTTGAATCTCTTTACCCACAGCGAAGTATCTAGTTTCTTCCTTTATGCTCTTTTCTGTCTTAAAGGAGTCAGTATCACCAGCAGAACTTTTTTTCTTCGTTTTTCTTTCCAGGAAAGAAGGCTGGGTTCCATTAAACCTCTTCAGCACAGAAGTAACTGAGTGTCCCACTGGGCACCAACTGCATTCATGTTAAGTCTCTCCATGCTCCAAATCCCAGTAAGATATTGAGAAACATACATTGAGACAACTACCAAATGCAGCTGGTTCTCAGTTTTCAAATTTAAGTAGCAATTTGTATCCTGGGTCTAAGGCTGCATTCCTACAGAACTATCAAATTTCACCTTTGATTTTAGTGTGATTACTGAAGGATGTACCTCAAAACCCAGGAGCAGCATAATTAAGAGGCATGAAAGAGAACCTGACTGTCTTCTACCACGTTAGCCTAGAGGAGTCTTCATCCTGCATGTAAATCCAAGCATAAGAAAAAGACAAAGCAGGCGTGGATCCGCAACAGCCCTGAGGACAACATAAAACTCAAAAATCAAACAAACCCTTATTGTTTTTAACTTGGACTAGTCATAGCTCCAGGCTCAGAGCCATTTTTTTCATGCAGAGAGCTCCTCACTGCTTTCCATGAGAGATCCCCACACAAGATATTATAAAACTCAGTGTGTTGGAGAATGGAAAGGGTTGTTTCCAATTCCTTCTCTCAAGCTGCTCTCAGTGCAATGGAACTTTCTGCACACAGAGCTTCTCCTCCTCTGAAGTTTCCTTTATTCTTTCAGCTCTGATTTCTGAAATTTCTGTACTGTTATTTCCCCCCTAGGCAAGACATTATTACAGCTCCTCCTTCCCTCTCCTATCCCCTTGCTGTCAAGAACATTGCAGAAAGAGTTATTGCCAATTCATTTGCCTGCCTGTCAATTAGCAGTATACTATGTCAGAGTCAAGTGAGTAAATACCAATAAACCATATGACAACTATCCAGCCCATCTGACCCTCTGACAGTTTTCAGTGCTTTCTACTTCATTAGAATGAGGTATTAATAGAACAGATATGTTTCACAAGACACAGCACTGTAGTACTTTCAATCACAGAACTAATTTTATAGCCAGAAATGAAGATTCTTTAGCATGGTTCTCTACGCCAAACACTGTTAAATCATGTAGTTTTGAGGACTTTTTTTCTTGTATTCCATCAATAAAATAATCACACTGGTGAGTGGGTATACTCCTAACTTGCTCTATCTTTCTAATATTTGATTACAAATACTTGGTACAGAGACCAGCTCATGTTGTTTGCACAACATCACAGGGTCCCAGGTCTAGATCAGAATAACCGGGTCCTCCTGAAAAACACAGTAGTTTAGCAGACACTTTATGTTAACAGATGCCTTGGATATAAATAGAAGGAACAGGTCTCTCCTCCAAAAAGCTGGCAATAGAAGACCTCAACTCCATATTGTGCATGGTGCCAGTGAAATTTTGCTTGCCCAGAAACACTGTTATTTGAAGGCAACACAACATGGGCACAGAGGGCAACTGCACACTTCTCAGTGAGACGCTGGAGCACAAACAGACTACAACTTGGAAGCAGGAAGCAATCAGACATATGGTCTCATGAAAATATATCTGTCTCCTGCCATGTATGTTTTTAATACAAGGAAACAATCTGACATAGTTCATACTCAACCAAGTTAAAACTATTCATATTAATATGTCATACAGGTTGGTAGTTTTGAAACTGTCCACTGGAACGCTGCAATTCATTTGCAAGCAAATAACCTTGTGCTGCATCCATTTCTTTTGCACTGAAAAAAAAATTTCAACAATTATTTCCAGCCTGCAGATATTTGAATGTCCACTCTTAAAATATGGATAGCTGAATTACTGGAGAAAGTCCAACCACAGCTCTAAACTGCAACTGAGAGTGAAGCAAGACAGATATCAACACCCCAAACACTCAAACTCGAGCCAGAGCTGTGTAACAGAAGAGTCTCTTTGCAGCAGTAAACCCAGGCAAGTTTTAATATGTGCCAGCATGAGAAAATAAAGACAAAGCCTAATGTGAACAAGGTACAGTGCTAAAGGATGCTTTGTGAGTTTTCAGCAAGTGACAGACCACTGTTTTGTGACAAAATTAAACTGCAGCAAATAGCTAAGTCAGGATGCCTTGCTATTACTTAGCCAGAGATTTTTAGATGAAAGAAAAGTTCCTTCTATCCCCATTTTTCTGAGAGACACATGCAGCTTCCGCTATTAATATTTCTATTCAAGTAGGATGCTAATATTGACTCGCTACCAAAAGATCAAAGTTAACCTGCAAAAACATTGTGCCTGTCCCCTCTAAGTCTCTCCATCAAAGATCCTTACATCTTTTTCCTAAAAACATGTCCTGTGCAGTGGAATACTGAAAACCACACATGACTTCCATGCCAGCTGTTCTTCAACAATTGTGCCAGGAGCTTTCTCCCTTAGATACCTTTAAAGAACTACTTTGAAGCAACACATTTTGTAGCCGTACATCCCTAGAAAGCAGAGCTCTGCAGTGCCCAGGGCTTTAGTGAAGCATTTCTTTATGCTCCCACTCAGCCATTCTTTCAAATGAAAACCTACTGTAAGTAGTAATTCACTAACAAGGTACATAATCAGTATTTCCGCACAATTAATAGAGGAAAAACATGTGGTTAACAGACTGCCCCAATAAAATGGACAGAAACCCACACTCAATACTACTAAACAGATGTAAGTTACAATTGTGAAAAAGTTTCAAAACAATTCTCCCTGGCATAGTGATGTATGTTGCAAAATTTCCATTTCATCCCTGTATACATCTTAAATGGATTAAAACAAGACATACTTGGTAAAACATGACTGCCTCACTGTGGATTAAAACAATGCTTGCTTCCAGTTGTTTGCTATTACTACCAAAATATTAGCTTTTATTTCATCCTTAAAAAAAAAAAACAAAAACAAACAAGCAAAAAAAAAAAGACATTTTGTTCAGGTGAATAATGCAAAGTATTTCTGAAGACAGTATAACAGCATTTGGATGGCTGACAAATAGCTTGCAGTAGGTGAAGCTGAATAATCACTTTATCATGGCTGAAATCACAGCCATGCATATCACCATGCATATCATAGCACAAATGCAAACTGCATGTGAATTTATTCTCAGATTTTTTCAAAACTCTCAATAGCCTTGCAAAATCTTCAGTTTCAACACTGAATACTGGGTGTTAAATAACATTTACTTTAAGATACATTCAAAAACCTACCTAGCAACTGTATTGCTATACCCAAATTCCCATTTCCATTCTCTGAATATTCTCATGAATTTATCTTCCTTGGAAGCACAGGCTGTCTGAGCTCCAGCTTTGAACTTCCTGGAGGATTTGCTTAAAGAAGTACAAACTCACATCTGATCAGATGGACAGCAAGAGACCAGATTTTATTTTCACAAAAGAATGACATTCTTGCTCTCAGAACATGACCTTTGCACATCTTGGGATCCATTACTCACCACATGTAGGTGCTTTGAACCTGGTTCAACTAAAAGCAGTTAAATTTGAGTTGCTATTCCACATATTCTTATTTCCGAGTCTTTTACTGCAGTCTCTACAGCATCCCAAGTTGCTTACAGCAAAGTCAGTGCTTATGCAAAAGCATGGACATAATCTCATACAGAAGACAGTAGTACCTTGTGACATACTGAACACTTGGAATTTTATGTTGAACCTCTCATTGTAGCTGGGTGTTGTTTTTAGTTACTTTAGTGACTTCTTACCCGAATCCAGAAGAATCAGTTACAGAGTAGTCTGAATTATGCAGGCTATCATATTGTTAAACACATATCCTTGGCAATTCATGTGTATGGCTTCTGCATGGCAACAATCTGGTTACTGGATGAAATATTTACTCGGCTAGATTGACAGCTATAGCTACTGGCTGTCAGAGTAATGTATCTGGTTACTGAGAGATTACCTCTGCTGATATATAGGCCTCGTTGCCCAAAGAAGTTTGCATTAACTTTTGTATGATATCTGTATTAATAAAATTAAAATTACTTATTTCTTCTACTATTGTCACATTTTATTTTTTAGCATTTTCTTCGGACAGAGGCCCCATTGCATTAAACAGCCAGGATATTCACTGTTTTGTTTGGGGAACTGTTTTCGTGAACCCACATTTTTGTTCTGTTTTGGAATATAACAGTTCGTTATGGAAGGAAGAATCCAAACCAAGTAAAACTGCTGCAAAGACTACCCATAAAATATTTTATATTGAGCTTTTCCATTCATAATTTAGCAGCCGTGTCTAAACTAGGGGCCTTGGAATGCGGCTTGGTTGTGCTGTGGTCAGGAGCCATGGCACTCCCAGCACAGGAGCATCCTCCCAGGCAGCTATCCCCATGGACACTCCAGCACCACCCCACTCCCAGGGCATTACGTGCCATTCAGCCACATCTCCGGTTTGACAAAACATCATTCCCCACACAAGCAAACAAAAGCTACTTTATCGGTTAATTCCTGCCCTATCCCATTATTGACTCCAGCTTCCGTCCTTCTCGATCTGGCCCTCATGAACAACTATTTACCTGACGTTTAAAAGCATCAGTAACTTTTAAGTTAAACTGCTGTACAACTTCCAGATGATCATCAAGAAGGAGGTACTATATAAACAATTAAAAGTATTATATATCCATCCCCATGCCCTTAACAAGGCACTGAAGGGCCTAGGAAGGGTCACAGGCAGAAGCTTCAGAGTGATGCAGGAAGCAGGGCAGAGGGACGCTGTGAATCTTTCATGAGTGCTTAAACTGAAGAGATTTGTCCAGAAGAAATTTCTCTCCCGAGACTCTTTCCTAGTATCTGTTGATTACTATTAATGTCATGGAAAGACTCAAAGAGTAGCTTACATTGTCCTCATCTGGGACAGCTCTGAATTTTAACAGTCCCAACATAAAGTGATGGGATAAATATTCTCAGGAGCTGTAGTAGCCCCTGAAACTCATGGGCAAGTGGGTGATCAGCATTTTCTTCAAGCTGTATAAGACAATTACAGTTTTACTGGGAAAGATTAAATATCAAGTTGAAATCTTTGTGAAGAAGAAAGGAGAAAGTAACCTTGCCTTAGTAACACTCTTGCTAAAAAAAAAAAAAAATCCAAGTCTTAGCTCTCTGATCTTTGATTTTCCTGTTTACTTGGACTTTGGTGACGTCTATGCCCTTTTGCCAACAATTAGAACCACACATTCTCTGTGCTTGCCACCTCCTTGACTTCTTGTGGAGGTATTTCACACAGCACAGTTACCTTGTTCCCTGCCCAACAGAACTAAGCCAGTCCAGTTTCAGACAGACCCCCAAGCCCACGCCCCTACACCCTCCCATCACACCAGATGCCCTCACATGCTCCAACATACCCGAAGGTGCCTGGTCTGCACACACAGGGTCGGACAGAGGAGTGGCTGATGCAGGCATGCAGCAGCCTCTGGCCAAGGAGACCTGCTCCAGGTCTTCTTTCAAGTGAGAAAGTTCCTCAAAGCTCGGTTTCTTCCACACCTTTGGGATGTCTCTGACTTCCTGCTCACATGCAACAAACTGAGCAATAGGTTAAAAAGCTGCTGGGATAATACCGACTAATACTGACAGGCAGCCAGTAAAGCCCCACTGGTACTGTTTCCTTAGCAAGCAAGAATGAACATTTGGGAAAGGTTATGCTGGATGGCTGGAACCTCAGGGGCTGATGGAGAAGAGAAAGGAGCACTGTGCTTGAGGGATGTTTTTTGTTCTTTGATCTTGCTGTTAAATAAATAAATTTCTTATGGTAACTGATTTACTGATTTTGAAAACGCATCTTTTTCTAGGTTTTATACCCTCTCTGTCATACGAGAAACAATAAATTCATAAGCAGTACTGACAATGGAAAGCCAATAAAGCTTTTGAAAGCTAAGGTGCTGCATTCCTAACACATGCTTTTCCTGCATATGTAAAGCATCTGTGGCTGAAACAGCTCCTTAAGGAAACTCAAGGGAGGAAACTCAAACATTGTGAGTCAAATCTGCAGCAGGAGAGGCTATTATTCACAAAAATATCTTCCTGTCCCTAAAAGAAAACATGCAGGACAAGAACAATACATTATCACTCACTGTGAACACAAACAAGTCTCACTTCAGAAATATTTTACCTTGATGTGCCTCGCTCTGGCCTGTGCCACTCTTCCGTCAGCTCTGAAGGCAGAGCCTGGCCAGGGAATTATGACAAAAGAATTGCTGAATAAATTGGTTTTGTTTCAAAACCCCAGCTTGGTTTTCCAGGAAAAAGGGTTTAGTTGTCTATTTCCATGAACAACTCTCCTCCCTGGAACAGAGTTTAAGAGCTCCTCGTCAGCAGTACATGGAACCTGTACTGAGAGGAAGCATTAGAAGGTCATGGGGGACAAAGCAGGGAAAAGAAAAAGCCATAGTACTCATTACATGGCGAAGAGGAAGTTGCTTTGTTAATTAAAAAAACACATATCCTTAACAGCTTGTGCAGGGGAGCAAGAACATACAAAGTTGTCTGTGACAGTCTTGATTTTGCCTGGCTCCCTGCAGAGGCTGGAAACAGCAGTTCTTCAGGCAGGTTGCCACTCACACGCCCCCCCAGTGGAAGATCAGCCAACCTGACCAGGTTGCATCAGCATGGAGCATATCCCACACCAGGAAGTATCATCATGTATTTGCTTTGGCAAGGTGGTTATGCTGAACTTCAGGCTGCTCCACCTTAGATCACACAGCCCAGGGGAACGTGGGGGTAAGTGTGCAAGGCTGAACCAGTGGCTCAGCACTACAGACCATCCACCCAGCCCAGGGGAGCACTGAATACCCCTGAGCAGGCAGATGTCAGTGCATCTAGGCAGCCTGACTCCCTAGACAGACGTCAGGAGTTTATCCCCAATATCCTTTTCTGCTACCAGAAGGTCAGTGTGACAGTAACGGACTTGATCCTAAGCCGGAGCCCACTGTGGGTCTCACACAGCACCGATCCATGTTCCAGTCTCTTCCCATTTAAAAACTGGTGCTAAGGGCTGAGGGTTTGTTACCAAGAAGCTTTGAGAGCGGGCAGCAGCTAATGCCCAGAAAGCTGAAGAAAGACCCCGGGCATAAGAGCAGATCACACTGCAGTGAAGGCATGAATCAGAAAGCACCGCTGGGTGTGACAGTGTCTGCTTTGGTTTTAAAGGAAATGTCACAAAAAGAGGGAACAATATCGATACAGGTTTTGTGAGTGCATTCATTGCCTGACCACCAAACGCTGCTAGTACCTTTTAGCTCAAATAATCTCTCGTTTATCCTAGGCCACAAATTTCTGCCTATGGCAGGTTTTTACAGTAAAGCAGCTATCCCTTCTGCAAATAGTAAATAAAAGCAACAACAAAGATAACATTAGATTATACTATCAGATTCCAGACACCCCAAAAGATTTACTCCTCAGTCAAGGTGCTCCTTTGGAAAACCTGAGCCGGTTCCAAGAGAAGCAGCTTTTAAACTAACCATGTACTGATCCAATACAAGGCTCTAAGTTATTAGACAAGCATTTTAATGAGTGTGTCTGATCTTACCTAGCTGGTTAGCTATCCGTACTTTTTTAAAACAGTGAGCTTATCTTCAGAATACCTTTATACAGTGTTGGCACTGAGTGTAAACTGGTGTATTTCCCTCTACCAAAACAGAGATAAAACATGCATAAATATGCAGTGAACAGTGAACATACTCATAAAGGCCTTTAAGGGTCAAATTCTGTATGAAGTATTTTCTAACAGCAGAGTGTAAGTGTCCCTCACAAACATCGTTGTCAGGGCCAGCAAGAAGTCTCATGCACTCTCAGAGACAGATAACAAGATAGAAAACCGTACTGTACCACAGACACTGTAACTGCAATGACTCATCTCTGCCTCCTGGCTTCATGTCTCAGTGTAGTGTTGCTCCATGAGAGTGTATTTGCCTTTTGCAAGAGAAGGGTTCCTAGCTCTAAGGAAAAAAAAAAACAAACAGCCAGAGCAATGCAAAGACCTGAGTTCAGAGGACTGCTCTCTTCTCATCCATCATCACACTGCCCTCCCCGTGCCTATAGGCTTGTTTATTATTTTGATTTTTAATTATGATTTCTCTTACATAAAATTTCTAGAATGCTTCTGTCCAAACTAGAAAAGCCTCTTGGTAGCACTGAAGAGCCCCAGAGGGAAAGCCCTTGCCACTGTCAGTGACAGACCAGAGAGTCCCAGTCCAAAGGAGTGGTAGTCTCCTCTCCCATGGCTTTTTGCATTCCAGGCAGGCCAAGAGATACAAAAGAGAAGGGACACATTTTAAGTGCATTTGATTTAAAGTAAATTGCCAAAAGTGGAAAAGTTTGTGTTCGTTAGCAGACTTATTCAGAGATATGAGAACAAATCTCAAGTTTTTACCAGTGCAAGATTTGTCCAACCATGGCTGCATTTATGAAACCCTACCCAGCAAAATGCCATCACCTGTCCTTGGCTCAGCTCTTCTCTTCAAAACTCTAACCAAAAGAGATTTAAAATGGTCAAGAACATCAACCACAGACACCACTAAAGCAAAGGTAGAAAGGACAAGATTTTCAGCAAGGCAATCCTGGCAGTGTTGCCTCAGAGGCAGAGCAGGTGTACAAGGGATGGATTTATTGGAATTGATCATATGTAAGATAGCACAAAAAATAGTGACTATGACACAGGCAAATCTGAAGCTAATGCTCTTGCAGCTTTCAGATATGCAATTTTAAACTAAGTTTAGTTTTCCTCCTTGTTAAATTATCTAAAACTTACACAGCACTCTAAGAATCAGTAGTATTTCAGTTGATAAAATGCAATTTATTAGCAATAGAGAAAAGGAGCAAGTTACAACCAAAATATGAAAGGCAGCTCTAAAAATTTTTAGTTCTGCTTTGTCAAATGTAAATGCAATTATGGTTTCTTTTGCAGCAGCATTTATTCAGAGGGCCGATTTGAGATTGGTTCACACTACAAAGTTACACCCTCAGAGAAGGGAAACCCAGTGTGCTTTAGTAATTAGTACACAACGTGCTTGCCTAGCAGTTAATTTACAGTTGTGAGCCGTGCCAAACCGCACATCCTGCTGCAACCTCACCTGCTCGTAGGAAGGAGAGACAAGTCTGTCCACAAGAGGGAGATAACAGACCGGCAGTGAAGCCTTTTCCTCTGTACAGGCACACACCAAGAGGCTGGAACAGCCCCAGGCTCGGAGAGGTGTTCCTCCCTCCCTCACCGAGAGCCTAGAAACCATCCTATGGAATGGGGAAGGGCAAGAGCAGAACGGGGTTAAGGTGGAGGGAAAGAAGCACTTCAGAGAGTAATAAAATACTTGCTTGCTTTGAAATTCTGAAAATGGATCTAAGCAGGCAAACAAAAAATCAGTGCTTTTTTGGATTTCTGTTTTTTTTTTTTTTTTTTAGTATTAGGTCTAACAAAACAATTTCAGTTACACAGGCAAAAAGGAGATGTTCAAGCTCGCAAAGTAGCCCAAAGAGGAAGCCTGACACTTCAGCAAGGTTATCAGTTAAGAGTGTTTTATACTACCCAAAATATAACAAAGCTTTTTTTTTTTCTTTTTGAAGTACCCCTGATGTGCTGTAAGAGGCCTGAGAACAGAAACTACCAGTTCTTCATAGGCAAGACATGCTTGATCTTGTTCTAGAAATAAGAGAGACGTTTTGGTGGTCACCTGAGGACCTTGACACCCCCAGCAGCCAGCAGAACTCCGGCTCCCATGCCTCAGGGAGCACACTTGCCACATCTGCAGCACAGAGCCGAGGAGAGACAGTGCCGGGGCTGCATCCTGACCGCCCACTTGGGTGTGGCAGCACAAGGATGGGCTTCCTGCAGTGCTCTTTTCTGAGGCCTACTCACAGAGCTGTCTTAATTTTTCTGACTCAAAATACTTGCTAAGTGCTAACAGTGGCACCCTGAACCCTATGGAAATTCACCATGAGAGGAGGGAAAGCAAAGTGTTTCCAAATGTTTCAAGGTGATAGAGCCTACAGAAGGAAGTCTCTGCACAAGGTCCATTCTCCAAATCCTGATTTTGGTTGAGATCACGTCCATGTAGCAATGCACCAGAAAGCAGCACGGATGAGGTTGCAAGTAGAGCCAACAGGGTGGGCCTGGCAGCACACACATATATCCTTATGGGAATCATCTCATTGGCAGCAGCACACCAGAACCCATTCCAGGCGACAGAACAAAAGCTAAAGCAGAGAGGAATGTGTCTGTCAGGGCCTTTGAATTTTTCTTAAAAAACAAACAAACAAACAAAAAGTACATAAAAAAAGACTGCACACAACTAAGAAACTCAAATTTCAGGATGAAAATGGACGTTTCAGTGATAAATTTCAATCCCGAACTTGATTGGAACCACCACAATCACATGACACAGAGGTGGAAAAAAACTGAGGATAAGTAACAACCATTTGATATCAAGTCTGTCAAAGCAAAATAGACCGTACTGGCAGCCTTTCTGAACACGGACTTTGTGCATGTCATCAACCAAGCTTCACTAGTGTAAATTTATACAAGGAAAAAGAGAAAGCCAAGTTATGGGGTGAACCTATCTGCTGAAACTCAGCTTCTGGAGCTCTCTGAGAGCTGCAGATGAAGTTTGCCTTATTTAACTACCTAACAGCAGAAATTCAACAAAGAAAGGCATTCCTGAAACTGACAAATTAGCAGGCTGAGGGAATGCTGTCATTTATGCACTAACCAAGGCAAGTCAAAATTAAATGTTAGCTTTGTTTGCTCTCAGTGGTCAGTTTAAAAACACAAATTCAGTCTTCTGACAGGCAATTTTTCAAGGACTGTTTAATCGCTACCATTTTTCAGCAGTCAGCGTATTTGCAGAATTCCCTGGCATGCCCCAACAACAGCTCTGTGGTTTGCAGAAGCAAGTGCTTTCAAGATGAGTACCATTCCTCACCTACATAGAAAAATGTGCTTATAAGTTTAAAGGAACAAAAAAAAAACTACATAGAGGAGAAATTGCTCATGTCCAGTTGCCAAAGTTCATCTCTTTTTATTCATCCTGGAATGGAAGGCATCACCAACCTTATATTCAAGTTAGGATATAGTTGTTTGTTATTTTTAGTGTGCTGAAAAAGTAACTCCAGCTTAGGGTAATCACACTCACACTCATTTATTTCCTGTTACCATCTACATGAAAACCCCAGTGACAGCATGGCAATCCTCTATGATCTCTCCAGAGAATAGATCAGTACACTCACTACAAATAATCCAGTCAGAGAGAAAAGAAAATTTCCATAAATGCAAGACAGGACTCATTTTCTCACGTTTCCTGACTCAGCGCTCCCCTTCCACCTACATGTCTCACCCTAAGCCTGGATTTCCCCCTTCCTCTGCATAGATCCCCAGCTCCTGCCCTGCAAGCATCCTGCCAGCAGCTGCACAGCAGCTAAAGCACCACCAAAGGTGACAGATTCTCTGGCTGCCAAGGGCATAAGAAAAGCATACATCCAGCCTGCAGCTACTTTTTGGGGTGTTTTTGAGAGTTTGCACGTGTCCAACTAAAAGGACATGAGGAAGGCAGAGGTTTCCACAGGCACCAATAGCAAGAATGCATTTCATTTTGCAGAGATGTAAACTAACTATGGGAACTGCATAAACCTGCTGCTGGGGCGAGTGGAAATTTCTCTTTCCCTCCCACCCACCATAGTCAACCTACACCTTGGCAAAGAACAGATGATGGAAACTTACATGAGCCATCCAGTAAGAGTGGGACAACCAGAACACATAACTGTCCTGGATTACAAGTACTATAAATACCTCTCACACAGACCATACACCTTTGGACAGTAATTCAGGCACAGGACACAGCATGGGACACCACTTCTAATGCACTGAAACAAGAGCTTTCATGTGGGAAGTTCTCAGAATTATTAAAGTTTCACAATTACCATTACAAATGTTGTATTAAGGTGAAGGATAGATCAAGAATTAAGTTTCACACATTTAGTGCAGCACCCAGAACCCAACTCAACAAGCCAAAACCTTTCATAGAACAGTGCCAATGATTGTGCAGGGTAACTAGCAGAAGCTACCTTAAATTTAAAATAACATGAAATTCATTAATTCAAGATAAAGCCAAGACCAGTTGCCAGCCAATTTCAGCTTCTCTTAGAGGAACCTCCTTTTCTAGGAGGCAGCAGGTTTTTCTGACACTGAGAAAAGTTTGTATTTTTGAAGGCTGGCAGAGACTCCAGGTTCCAGCTAGCAGCCAGCTCCCCTTCACTGGGGATGCCCGTTCCCCCTCAGCACTGGCAGATCGAGCAGCAGCCAGCATCACCACTGCCTCCCTGGCACCCTGGAAGCAAGAGAGGCCTGCAGCAGCTAAACGCAGACCTCTTGGCAGGAACAATCATTAGTGATCACCAAGGCCACACTGGGCCAAGCTGCTGCTGTGGAGGCCGTGCTACAGGGCAGTGCCCAGAACCACACTTCCAGCTCTCCAGGCCACCCCACCACAGCAGTATAGTCAAGAAGCTGCTCTGCCCCAGCAGGACGTACTGAAGAAGACCTCACCAATCCACAATAGCTCATTTCTCTCAGTGCCATCAGCCCCACAGCATAACCCCAGCCCAGGAGACATTCCACATCTTACCTGCAAGCTCCAGGCTGGCTGTTTCTGAGGAAAAAAAGACAGGCTCACCACTATCTTGCACATGCTAAATATATCTGCAGTTCCCTTTCTTCCCCATTGGTGGATCAACCTCCCACACAGCTGGCTCAGTCTGCTCCAAAATCCCTACCTATGCCCACCCAAACTAGCATCACCTGCCTGCTCCCCCTCAGAGCCCACAGAGGCCAGCCAGCAGTGAGGTGGGTCTGTGCCACCTGCGTGCCAGCTCTGCGGGCTGAGGTAGCCCAGTTTCTGCAGGGCCACAAGGCCTTTTGTAATAGACCATGAGCTCTCCAGCCTGCACATCAGCCCCCAGTAACTGGTATTGGATTCGGGATCACAAATATGAACAAACAGGCAAATGTCGTTCGTGAGCTGCTGAATGTTCTGGTTTCCCTTCTGTGTGTTCTGTCAGGCTTCTCTGGTTTTTTCCCCATTCAGCAAGTGAGTTTTTTCCAGGCTGCCTGTGTAGCCTTTCCTGTTCTGACCAACATAACGTGGGCCTTGGATGACACTGCAAAGAGAAGTCACTGAACAATATTCAGAGAACCCAAGTGCTGCAAACCAGACCCCAGGCACTGCCAAGAGTAAGGACCAGAATGCCCGCAGTCCATGTGCACAAAGAGAGGAGAGAGAGAAGTGGGATCACTGTACCATTAGAGCAGGATGGAAATCAAGGCTAATACAGCGGGTTTTTCCACAAGCATTCATTATCCTGCTTCTGTTCTCACTGAGGAAGACACGATATGAGGAGGAAAAGGCAGAAAAGCTAATGGGAGCTTTAGCACTTCCATTAACGTCTTAGTCCAAAAGTCAAGAGATCATCGACAAAATCTCCTGAAGAGGTGAGGTTAAGAGATATCACTAATGCAGAGCGAAAGGGAGATATCTCACAGGACAAACTAGAAAACTGGGGAGCAGTGGAAGTGATATAAAGCTAACTGGGACAAGGGCAAAGTCACAGTCAAGAGACTAATAATACTTTCTGACAGAAGATGGGAGGTCATCAGCAAAAAATAGCTAAAGAAGGTTGTGGATCACCATGATCAGTCAATCACTGATGTAACTCTAGACAATGAAAATGTGTTTTTCAAAGTTGTCGAAATGGCTAATTCCAGTGGAGATAGGGAAGCAGTATGCCATTGCATAGGCTCCTCTGCAAGCCCATGCTTTGTACCATGGACACTCCATCTCTCCCTTTCATCGAGCCAGACACAGACAGAGGGCCAGCAGGAAAAGGAAAACTACCAGAGAAGAGAGGATTTTTACAACCTATCAAAAGAGGCTGAGAAATTACTTTCTAACAATACATATCAGCTTAAAGACTACCAAGGGAGAAGAATCATTCAATCTGGGAATAGGTTTTGGCTCAAGATCAGATAATCATAAGACTATTACAGATAAATTTCAGCTGGCAATTAAAAGATAGCTCCTAAGCAGTGAGAAGCAAGGGGGCTGCAAAAGTCTGCCAATCAAAAAAAGCAACACCACTTGCCACAGGTGCACAAGCACACACAAAAACCTCCCCAGAATCTCACCCACTGTTTTTAAGCTGAATCCTGGTGCTTTCCCAAAAGGTCTTGGTGAAGGGATTTTCTACAATTAAAGAACTAGATTCAGGAAACCCCTTCCAACTCTCTGGTACAAGTCTGGTAATTGCATATCACAGAGGAATTATTTGCATTGATGGAGTAACTGAAGCAGTTAATTAGTTTACTAGCATCGAGAAACAGTAACCTACTTTTGTAGTGCTGCAAGACTGGGAGAGGAGACGGAAAAGCAAGAAAAAGCTTCAAGCTGCTTGCCCAGCAGGTACAGAGTGTCATCCCTAGGAGTCCTAGGGTCACATACCCGTGGCACCATCTCAGGTGGTACCTTGGGAGACAAGGCTCAGAGATATGTCAGGAGTGCAGCACCAGAACTATATTATGGTAACTGTGCCATTCTGGAAAAAAAGGGGCATGGGGGAGGAGGAAAGCCTTGATTGGCTTGAAATTTGACTTGCAGTGAGCTGTGTGATCATACAGGAAGTATGCAAAATATGGCAGCCCCAGTGGACTGCTGTTTGCTCCACGCTGACCAGCCAACATCCACCTCTGGGAAGCTGTCACGGGAATGGGCTTCAGCACCTCCCCTGCTCCCACTGGCATTGTAGATAGACTTGAGAAATGATAAACATGATAAACACAAGCCAGCACTTCAGCTAACACAGGAATAAAACTAGCAGTGTCCATTTAGGAGAGCAGGGGGTGCAGATGAACACAAAGGACAGAAGGACAAATTCTGTGAATGGTAGAGCACTGGTCGCTCCAGGAGGAGGTTCCTGAGAAGCCCTGTGCCTTCTCTGTTTAAAAAAGCAGCTGCTGCACCAGCCATATAATCTTGGGCTTTAAAGCCCACAGTGTCCAGATCCTCGATATCAGGGTACAGGGGGAGAACCTGGGTTTGGACTGTTACCTTCTCAAAGAATTTTTGATATTGTCAAAAATAACTGTGTCTGTAAGGTGCTACTAGACACTATGAGAAGTACTGGAACTGCACCATGCACCACTCAGACTGGCTCCCTCATTTTCTTTACCTCAGTTCACAAAGGCTCAGACATCCAGGAGCAGTTAAAGCCAGAACCTCTAAAGAAGATATTATTTTCCGCACAGATATAAACCTCTGGAATGAGTCTCTGTGTGGTTTAAAAAAAAAAATTACATGTTTGTGCTTCTGTCTTCTTTATACCCGTCTTCAAATATATTTGGGGGCGTTAAATTTTTTTAACTTTTTATTTTTATTACTTTTTATTTTATTTATATTTACATGAGTGACGCAGTACCTTAATGTGTATTATCTCTACTTATAAATTTAATTGACATCTATTGGGGAGAGTCAGGCTGGAGACAAGCATAGGAATACTAAATCTCACATTTTACTCCTGTATTGGCGTGGTTTTTGGAGGCAGACAAGACATTTCTGCATAATTGGAATGAGGGTTTTAACAAAGATTTTTTACGGACAGCAATTATTTGTTGCCCAAAGGAAAATAAAGGTAAAAAGCATTAACCCACCGAGATGGCAAAGCTGACAGCTCAGTTCCTGGGCATTTAGACCTCTCCCAGCCTCTCGGTAGTCTGTAGCCCCAGTGTTTTTCTAGTGTACAGCACTGTCAGGGGTGGTGAAGAGTCATGCTGGAGCTGCTACAGGGACATGGCAGAGCCACACTCACAGCTGGGGCTGTCTGAGGCGAGCTGTCTCACACCAGCCTTCCTCGGCATTTGGAAATGTCATCTGCATTGATGCCTTCCTCTCATCTCCACCAGCAGCGCCAGGGCTGCACAAGCCAGCAGCCGAGGAAAGAGCACAGCACAGCACTGCTGCCCTGAGCCCATGGGTGAGAAAAGCTTCTCCAGATGGGTCATACAAAGTTCAGTTTCAGGTGCGAGTACATAGATATTGAAATGTTCCATCTGCTTTAAAGGTGTTTGCAAATTGCATTCATTGAAAGGTTTCGGTTTCTTTAATTTGAAAGTATGGGGCAGGGCAGAAAATCCCACACCAAAAAAAGCCAACTAGGTAAGATCCATCTGATGCCAGCATTAAGCAGGGACAAGCTCCTTCACTTCACAGCTCAAAGGCTCTAGCATTAGTTCAGACAGCCATAGCTCATTCTTATAATAAATAGCCTCAACTATTTTTGTCCACGTGGACATGGAACCACTTCTTCAGTACAAGGTCTGCAAGAACCTGAGGAACTGCTGACCCCTGTGCTGGGCAGCAGCTGTGGGCTGTCCTCCATGCAAGACTCTGTGGAGGAAAGACCTCACACAGAGACAGCTTCCACCCCTAGCCTAGCACCTCTCCTGCTTTATGGGTCCCCTTCACTGCACAGATGGCCCAGAGAAATGGTAGAGTCCCCAGCTCTGGAGGTATTTAAAAGAGATGTAGATGTGATACTTAGAAAAATGGTTGAGTGGTAGACTTCACCGTGCTGGGTTAATGGCTGGACTCAATGATCTTAAAGGTCATTTCCAATCTAAATGATTCTATGGCAGATTGATCATCCTCTTCCCCTGACATGTCTGCTTTGAGGGCACTGCTCTGGGGCAAGAGCTTTTAAATCTGGCTCCTACCCCAACATGAGCTGTGCTCCACCACCATGTCAGCTCTCAGAAGTGGCATGTGCATGCTCAGCTACACACAGAGCCACGGCAGTGCTGAGCGGCTGGTAAGAGACTCCTGAAGTAGCTGAAAGCACCAGGCAGCAGCTTGGCATTTATTACTTGGTTATCAAGGTATAACACAGCAGCTGCCAGGCTTGCATCCAGCTACAGCATTTACCCTAGAAACTGTGGGAAAAGAGCTTTCACCCAGCACCAAATGCAGTGACCACCTCTGAATACCACTCAGTCAAGGATTTACCAAAATGAGGCAGAAACAGAAATAAGGAGGGAGAAAGCAGGGAGAGGTGGATGAGAACTCTTCGAACTTTCGCCCACAGACAGAAGCTGACACGCAGCAGGAACCATTTGTGAAACCGCTCTGTGGAAGGTCAGCATACCGTAGGTTTGATATGGCTGATGTGCATTTGTTTCACCTTTCCCACTGCCCCCACAAACTGAAAATCAAGCATGGAGTTTTTCTTACGAATCTTTACTTCTTTTTTTTAACTTAAATTATACGTCCGAAATACAAGTATAAAACCTCACAATGAAATATGCTGCTAATTTCTACAAAATAGTCTAAGTAATAATGCACTTACATCATTTACACAATTTACCTTCACAATAAAATAGGAGCACTTAGATCAATATTTACATATTGACAGAGGATGTGGCTGTGCAGCCATCCACTTCTGGTGCTGTCTCCTGCTGGAGTACCTCTGAGAGACTGCTTCCTGCAGTCTCACACAGACCCTTCTGCAGGGAAAAAGCCCTGCCAAAGCCTTTCTAGGAGCAGGGACCCGCCCAAAGAGTACCAAACAGACCAAAATGGTGGCAAACATTTGCTTTTCCATCTTAAAGCTGCCACTGCAGCACATAAGCACACATCAATGAGTTATTTAGGAATTCCCTGATACAGAATTTTGCTTTGCTATATTAGGCACTTCGTTATAAAAGCTATTTATCATGGCTTATGCAAAAGAACTCACTTTCCTCAGGATATGTATTTGCCAGAGTCAGTGGGAGAAAGAGATATGTCTAAGGGCATACTTTCAGCCAGTTTTGGGTTTGCCTGCATTAGGAATTTGGATCACATTACTTCAAACCATTAATGAAGGAAATATTTTATCAAGACCCGTTCCTTCCAGCAAGTCAAGCAGTCAGTGTATTTTAAATCTTAGTATATCTGCACTTTCATGCAAAATCCTTGGCAACTACAGATTTTCCTCTTCCAGTAAGTTAACCACTTATATCCATGCTGTTCAATGTGCCATTGGGTGACATATCCCACATATGATTGTCTTAAAAGAGTTCACTGTAGGTTGAGGAATTATTTACATTTCTTAACATGTAGAAGATAAAGTTGTAACTTACCAAATAATAAATATAGATCAGAGTACAAGACCGAAATAAAATAAATTAGAATGATTCCCCAAGTGTTGAATTCCTTCTCTTAAGGCCTGAGCCAAAGATTCAAAAAAACCAAAACAAAACACCAAGTGATGTATTTTCAATGGTTCAAAGAGGTTTTTGATAGGGCTCCTAATTAGACACTGTCTGATTGAAAATGAGATGTTTAGCTAAGCTGATGGGCATTTGAAACCTATATGATCAAACAGCAAAACTGACCTCTAAAAGGAATCTTTCGGGTAAAATTTTTTAGACCAAACATTAATACTGTTTTTATTGGGAAGAATACAGTTCTTGAAGATTGTCTCAACATTAATTCAGCAGCAAGGAAATAAGCATACAGTTAAGAACACAACGTATTTGTGAAGCAAATACGTGTTAGTGCACATGATTTTCCAAAAACTTCACTCTTCAGCTACATTTATGCATATTTCAGAATGCTTCTAACTAGATGGTTTATAAAAGTCTTCTCATTACTATAGCTAAGTTTGCCACTTAAAAAAATTAACTGAAAAACAGTTAGAAGTAACTTACTCAAGAACGATGCCAAATTTCAGGTCCAAATGTATCAGAACACTGAGAAATTTGGAATCCAAGTAAAAATCTTAAAACTTAAGTCTATCAAACTTTAAAAAAGATATTAAAAGCAGTGAATCTGCTCTCAGAATTGCACACTCACCAGGTTTGTAAACTCTACATGAAGTCAGTGATACACCGTTCACTATAAGAGGTATAACATGGATGCTCCATGCAGAGCAGTGCAGATGCTTTCTGTTTGCAGTTTCCTTCATGTCTCCTTTTGCTCTTCCTTGAGGATTAAGCATCTAAAGTAATTCAGTAGCTAAAAGTGTCTTAGAGGAAGAGGCCTGGGTTTACATGGAAGGGGGGGTGACAGGCGTCCACGTGGATGCCAGCCTGGCATGTGCAGAGGCGTCGTACTGGCTGTCGGGCAGGTCCGTGGGCGCCGCGCCGTCGTACAGGGGCGAGGCGGAGGAGGCGGCTGTGACGGGGTGGGGCAGAGCGGAGTAGTGAGCTGGGGAACCACGCAGGAACTGGGAACTCAGCCCGTTGGACATCCCACTCGGCTGGGACACCGGCGTGATGGTGCTGTTACTCACAGACCACAAGTTGGGGTACTGACTGCAAGAGGGAAAGCCACAAATAAAGCAAGCTATTAATGACTCTAGTGCCTGCTGGCTCAGCTCACAACACAGCCCCCAAGCCAGGTCCATTTGCTGGGGACAGTGAAATTCTCTAGGCAGTTCCCAGCCACTGCGAGGCAGGAAGGACCCCCAGGCAGAATTTGTGTTCATAGCACCCCCAACAATAAACTGACCTTCCCTATTTTCCACCAGATAGGGGGTTAGACAAAAGTGGTCGCAGAAGTGCCTTTCTTGAGGTTCCACAGTTCCAGTTCTACTGGTTTTACCTACTGAACAACTCAGTGCAGAAATTGAAACTCAGGGAACTTTGCAACTTCCTAAATACGTATCCTGGGGATAAGACAGGGAAAGAAGTGCTAGAAGGACCTCTTTCCTCAATTAATCTGTGTTCAGGACTAAAACTTACGTTCAGTAATATAGTTAACTCATACTGGGTAGTAGTACATAGCCTGATTAACAGTTAAGTGTCAATGCGCACGGTTCAAATGCAAAAGTGCTTTCCACAAACAGAATGGTAGGTCTGAATTGCTGAGAAAGATATCCAAATCTTGTCCCTCTGCAGTTAATAGCAAATATTTTATCACCTTTTCTGTATCTCTTTGAATTTTCAAATTTAGCTCTAAGGGACTAACTGCAAGCTAAATTTTTGCTTAAGTAGCCAAAAGTTTAATTAAGATAGTAAGTACAAAGAGGGGAAAAGTCTTTGATATTTTGTGATCACAAAAAAGAGACTTTCACCACATGTACAATCCCATGCTATGCTGGTTAGTGTGGCAATGCTTAAGTAAAGAATTATGCCCCAACCCTGTGCTCTTTCTCCATACTACAGTTCACTGCTCCATCATTTGCAGCAGAACAAGGGTTTATGGAGATGGCTGGGAAAGCTGTGATCGGCCAAAATGAAAAGGATAAAAAAAATAAACTTTTTAAACACCATTATGTGTAAGAGAGATGAAACTTAAGAGAGCATCCTCAAATTCAATCTGTATTTGTCTAAGCAATCTGCAATCCTTAATCTATCACATTGCTGTCATAAGTATCTACATTTCCAAAACCAAAACATTAAAAAAAAAAATCTGTTTCTTCACTCTGTTTTCCTTGTGGATAGTCCATCTCAGTGCCTCACAAAGTGATGACGGTTCATACCAATGGCCAAAAGGACTTCTAATATGCTGGTGACTCTTCACCTTCTTTTTCAGCCTTTTCTTCCTAGGAAGTACCAATACATGGATTTGAGGGCTCACGAGGGATGGACTCTTACCTGGAGCTGGTAGCTGTGCCAGTGCTGTGACTCATGGGCAGCATTGCTGTGTGTGTAGTAACTCCTAGAGAAGACCAGTTGTCGTGAGACTGCAGCATGGATAGGCAGGCAGAGGAGTTGTCAGCATAGGCTGCTGAGAAAACACGCAATCACTTACAAACACTAGAATCAGGCCACATAGCAATCTTGTATTTAAATGCAGTGCAGACGTTTAAACCATCCTTCCCCACTACTGCCTTGGGGAAAAAACAAATAAAAAAGAGACAAAATTACACACACACAGAAAAAAAACAAAGCCAGTAATCAGCTGTGTCAAGCTCACACTTTCATTAGCACTGCCCTGATGTGCTGTTCTGCTCGACTCGTAACTGCAAAATCTTATTTCTGTGAAGGGCCTACGGCCAAAAAGCTGTCTGCAAACCAGCTGCTAATTCAGCACATGCTATCTTATTCAGTCAGTGGGAAAAGGAGGGCTCTTTATCTACACTGTCCCAATCACCTGGGGACCTTTCAGGACACCTTCTTTATCTCTATCACCTACACTGGCAGTAACAGTCTGGCAAAGCTGGATAACAAGTGTATCACTGGATCACACATCACAGTTTTGAACTGAGCACGCCACCATGGGCCTTGAAATCTGGCTTGGGCACCATCAGGAGTGGCTAGACTGTGGCTTAGGCTACTCAGCTTGTGACCCAAACTGGCTGGCTCACACAGCAGGGGCACTAGGAAGCTATAAAGGGAATCCCATACAGCCACCCCTAGTGAGAAAGAAGTTGCTGTGTTAGCTAGCTAAGGGAAAAAGGTTCTTTGCTAAGGACTAGGGAACAAGAAAGAACACCAGAGAGGTTTTGTTCTTTTATTCTTTTTTAAGTCACAAAACTTGCACAAAATTTCCAGGATGCAAGGAAAGTTCACAGAAAGCTAGTTTTCCACTACAAAGCTACATACAAGATTGGTCAGGCTGCATCTAAAAGTCCACATACTTCATAATTCAAAATATTAAACTTTTTTTTTAATGGGAACCTTCAATATCTATAAAGCCTGAAAGGCAAAAATTGTTAACCATTCTTCTTTGCCAGAAGAAAAAAAAAATTTAAAAAAGCAACCAACCCACCAACCCCCACTGTTAAAAATGCCCTTCTCATCCTTAGTACCTAGTGCTTGAGACACTATGCCTTAAGATATTTGGCTAGTTCTGAGCACAACTTTAAAAAGCCCTGCAGTTTACTCAGCTCCATATTGTTTCTGTCTATCCAGTGGTGGCCATAGACAACAACTTTGATGCACAAACATTAACTACAGCCACCAGTAACAGAAACTAACAAAATCAGACCCTCAGTTTTATAAAGACACAGGGAACACGTACTCATCTCAGCCCCCACCTTTTCACAGAGCTGCAGCCTCGGACTTACTTGGCGAGTTGTTCCTGTGTGTGTAGGGGTTGGTGTAGGGCGCGGGCCGGTGGTTCCTCAGCGAGGAGTACCTCTCACAGCTGTGCGCAGGGGACAGCGACAGGGGGGCTCCAAACTGCGCATGAGGATTGGCAGGCGGGCACAGAGTCCCACTTCCAGGAATAAGCCAGCTACCTACTGCGGGGAAGCGAGAGGTCTGTAAGAGGGGTGCACAGTGCAGCCAGGCAGAGAATCACACCAACGAGACAAACAACTGAAGAGCGAGGAAATGCACACTCAGGAAAGGAAACTGAGTTTCAACACAGCTGGAAAATCCGGATCTTTACAACTTTGCTAAATGCTCTTACAAATGAAAATTAGAAAACAGCTTAGAAAAAGTCTTGTGTCAAGGTAACTTGTTTTTTAAATTACCATTTAATTACAATGACAGTAAGGAAACATGGAAATTGTTAAACCCTCCCATATGTAGGTAGTGTGTGCTCAGTAATTGTTAGCATAGTGTTTAGCTTTAAATTGCTCTTTGGGCGTCTCAATCTATAGCTAAGCTCTGAAGTTACCCACACTGCTAAGAACTCCTCTTAAAAATTAAGTATTTTCTCTGAAACTAAATAATTCCTACTACAAATCAACTCCCCCATCCTTTATAGGCTGCAGTCATTTTGTTATCAATCATCTGTTAAAACAGAAATCATTAAAACACTAATGCTTTTCAATCACCTAAAAGAACTTTTTTAAGCAAATGCCCATAATTTTCTTAGAGTACTTAACATGTAAGTACTGTCTCAATAAATGTTATGAAACAAACTTTCATCTCCATGACCATGTGAACATTGCTGTCCTTGTATAAAAAAAGCAGATATCTTTTTGGATGTGAAGGCAACTCTGCAAGATTCTATTAAATTATTTTGAATGCAATAAGTCTTAACCACACACAGAGATTATAGTGTTTATACAATCATAAACATGCATGAACCACAACCACAAAGACTGGTAACATTCCTCTCTCCGTGAACTAGCAAGCCTGCCATCAAGCAGTGGTCTCGAAGCTTTGCTTAACTTAACAGAGAGTAGATGGAAGAAATCAAAGTTATGCTCATGATGCACAATAAAAGGAAACATACACTGTGAATACCCAGACTGCTGGTTGTCCCCCACTTCCTCCATCATGTCTTTGTGATCACTTCTACAAAAGAAACCGTGTTGTATGAGTTAAGAATATGCTTTCACAAATCTGTCTTTAAAATCCACATATTAGAATTAAGTTAAGAGCTCTCACCTTTCTTTTGCATCAAGAAATGCCTTTGCAAACGGATTGTATTTAATTTTTAAAGCTGTGATCTAAAAACAACAACAAATATCTTTATTCACATGTATCACCATTCATTATCACACTGATATTAGGATTTGAATTAGGACTATCCACTGAAGTTAATAAAGTCACAGATTTTTGAAGAAATGAAAGTAGGCCCTTAATAGAAACTGATGGGCATGAATTAAACAGCTCCTTAAGGTCTGAACTATTATCAAAGGACTAGGAGTTAGCCTCTCTGCCCAATTTTAAAAGGCTGAATTGCCTGAGTTCATTGATCACCTAAAGAAACACCTAAGAAAGGTAGTAAACTAAATAGTTATAAAAATCTTCACATTTCAAGCCAGAGCAGATTGGACATCAAAGAAGTCTCAGAAAATTCGATAATTACAACTTCATTCAACACAGACATGCATTTGGGGTAACAGAGAAAAGGCCACTCCAAAAATGGTGCATTCAGGATTCAGTCATTTCACTGTGCAGCTGAAAATGACAATTGTATTTTTTACCACAGTTGTTTGCCCCCACAGAAGCTTTTAAAAATTACTCCCCTAGAACGAATCTGCAGTACATACTGAGACAAATGGTGATCAGAACTTTGTTCTATCATTCATTCATAGGGCTTTTACACACATTAATTTCATCTTTTATATTTAGCTTCAAAAAGAGCACAGGAAGAACTGAGAAATGCGAAAGGAGATCCATTATTTTGCTCTGTAACATGCACACTTTGAAACCTCTCAGTAGTGGCATCCTCTCTTTCCCACTGTGCATACCTCTTCATTCTGGTAGGCTGTCACAGCTATAAACTGGGTTTCTGGGAAGGAATGGCTGGTGATCATCCGCTGTGGGCCACCCACTCGCACTATGTGAATCCGTGGCTCATACTTGTGCAGGGAGTTCAACATGATCTGTGAACAAATAGAGCAGGTGAGCAGTGACAGAGTAGTGGCAGATGCTGACAGGCAAAGGTTTTAGAGTATCCATCTCTCCACCAGAGGTGAAAAAGGCCGTAAGGATGAACAAAGCCTAAAACTGAAGCTGTGAGAGACGAAAAGGCACACTGAGGACAGACACTACAACTTTTTGCACTGTTATCCTCATCCCTGTTACTTGACAAGGCACTCGCAGAGTCACAAATGCATCAATAAGTCAGCCGGAAAGATTAATCTACCACACCACCGACATTAGCAGATACTCAGACCAGAAGGAGATTTTCAAAAAAAAGAGAAGGGGATAAAACATCAAGGCACCCATCCTCGGTGGAAAGCACAGCTCTTCTGAACGAATGAATTTGGGGGAGAGACAGAAGTGCTACCCATCCCAACACGTTTGGTAAGAAAAGTATGAAAACGAGCATTAAGGAGAGAGCGAGCCCGCACGGCAGGGCCGGGCCGGTCCAGCCCCGCTGACCGACGGGTCCCGGTGCCGGTGTTTACCTGCCCGCCGCCGTTGAGCTTGTTGGTGAGTTTGACTTTGCTGAAGGAGACGGGCGCCTTCATCCAGTGGGCGCCGAAGTTGGGCGAGTCGGGGTGGATGTAGACGCAGCTGGGCGCCTGCGGCTCCGGCTTCCCGCCCGGCACCCACTCCCCGTTCACGTACTTCCAGCGGTGCCCGTCGGCCGCCACGAAGTCCAGCAGGAAGGAGTACATGGCGTTGGGGTCCAGCCCCGACACGCTCACCTTCAGCACCGGGAACATCCTCCTGCGGGGCGACACGGAGGCGCGAGGCACGGCGGCGGGCAGCCCGCGACCCCCGGCCCCAGGCG
>VZTD01005887.1:1315748-1393709 GCA_013397725.1 Rhagologus leucostigma
GTCGCGGGGCCCCTCCCTACCTGCCGTTCTTGGTGACGATCATCTCGTTGGTGAGCTCCTTGAAGCGCAGCCACAGGTCGCTGTCCTCCAGCGCGACGCGCAGCTCCCGCTCCGTGGGGTCCCCCTTCTCGCTGCCCGCCTGCAGCTCGCTCTCCACGGCGCTCAGCAGGTGGTCCACGCGGTACTGCGGGGGCTTGCCCGCGCCCTCCGCACCGGGGGAGCTCATCCTGGCCCCGCGCCCGCCCGCGGGGCAGCTCCCTAGCACGGCAGCGGCGGGAGCGAGCCGGGCCCGGGCCACCTCCCCTCGCCCTCAGCGGGCCGGGCCGCTGGTATAGCCCGCCATAAACGCCCCCCCGGTGACATCACCGCGCCGGCGGGGGGGCCCCGCTGATTGGCGGGCGGCGCCTTTGATCCGCGCGGGCGGCGCTGCCCATTGGCCGCCCGCGGCCATATCAGAACGGTGCCCGCGGGAGCCTGTGATGTTAATTGCAGCCCGCGGGATTAAACGCGGCTATTTTATGTAAATCTGCCCCCAAATGTTTGCACCTCTATCAAAGCCGCCGGGACCGGGGCTCCGGCAGCCGCGGAGGAAATGGCCCATCTCGGCAACAGCCTCACAACCGGCCAGCGCGGCACCCTCCCGCCTCCCGCCGCAGCGAGACCCCCGGTCCGCTTCTAGGCGGGCAGTCCTGGACTGGAGGCGCTCCCGCCGCGGATTCATATTTAGGGGAAAAAACGGGAAGTCCTCTTCTCCAGGAGGCCGCAAGCTGACAGCAGCACCCCGCCCCGCACGCCCGTTCCTCCGCGCCTGCCCCTGCCCCCTCGTCAGAAACTTCTGCTGCAGGGAAGGGTGCAGCTGGCAGCGACAAACCTTGCGGGAAAAATCAGCCAAAGAGCTGAATCCTCATTGTACAGCGGCTGACCACAAACCTGGCACAGCACGGGCGCTCCCCGCCGCGGGCTTCCCGGCTTTTAGCGAGCCCAAGCGCTCACCTGTGAGAAAAGTGTCAGAGTTTGCCTCACAGCACCAGCACGGGCGGTGCCGTCCTAGCCGAGATGCTCGACGGCGATGGTTTCGAGCCATCCCACCTCAATAATATTTTAAAAATCTAAAAATCAGATAGATACCTACCCGCCATCCCGCCTAAATAAAAACAAACTTCTGAAAACCAAATCGATAGCTAAATGCTTTGTTTCGTGTAGGAAGGAGAAACCCCCGCGAGTTCCTGCGGGCAAAAGGGGAGGCTCAGCCTTATGGGTGAAAGTTTGCAACGGGATGAATTTATTTTGAAGCTATTTGACACAAAAACAAGGGCCGGGACGAGGGAAAAGAGGGCTGCTCTGAAGCACTCCCGCCGGCCGGTGTCGTAATAGTTTGCATTCTCCGGGGCTGCGGCGGTCTGTGGTGTGAGGGAAGTTTATTACCTTTCCGTGAGAATCCCTGGATAGAGGGCGAGGGAGAGAGAGGTGACAATGAGCAGGAAATAGTTCAATGGGGTCTCTTTAAACAATAACAAGTTCTTTAAACGGGAGCAAAGGAGAGGGGAAAAGAAGCGGAGCGGTGTAAAAATCAGAGTTGTTTTTAAAATAGGCATCACCACTTCTCCAAACACCGCATATCATCGCTGCCGGGATTTTTCAAATTTTAGGAGAAAGTTCCCGGGGTGCACTGTCAAGCTGCCTGGCAGCAGAAGGAGCTGGAAGTCAGGGCTGCCAGGGGAAGGCACACTGAAGTTACCTTTTGCGGGATGCAGATGGTGATCCAGTCCTTTTTGGTTTAGCAGCTGCGGTTTAGGGCTGTGTTTTCATTACGCAGCACCATCGGGCTCATACATCTTTAACTTACTCAACTCCGCAGAGTTTTTTTCCGCTTCAACCTGACAAGCCAAATTCCTCGAGCCACCTCTCTTCAACCACTGTGCAGAAACAGGCGAAAAAATGTTATCCCTTCAGATTAATTCTTGCCTTAAAGTTTCTTAAAGCTCTTTCTGCCTGAGCACCTACTGCATGCTTTTTCTCCTCTTCGGAAGAGGAAAACATCATTTGCAAATAAATTACGGGCAAAGTTTACTGAGTTGATACGTGGTCACTGCTAGCCATAGTTGGAGATGATCTTTTCGCTATCAAGTGTTTATTTCACTGAAGGCGCTCCGCTCGAAACGAGCAAACACGACCTAACAAAACCCAGCAACACTCAAACCCCGCATGAGCACGGCACACCGGCCCTCGGGTGGGCTGGCAGCCCCAGCTTTGGGTTTGTGCTTTGGAGGCGACATTTCAAACATCTCAATCCTGAAAAAGCCGAGTATCAGGAGAGGCTAACCCCGAAGAAGGACTCGCACAGACAGTTCCCTGCTCCGTGCAGGTGACAGGGAGAAAAGCGACTTTTCACCCCTTGCAGAAGTCGCGTCACTTTTAGGGTACGGTCCGCGGGGAAGAGTGGGGGAAGGGGACAAGAGCAGTGGAGGTGGTGGGGGTGGTGATGGTGGGACTTGTCTTGCCTCAGCTTTTCCGCAGCTCGACGCCACCTGACAATGAACGTGTATAAGAGCCGAAAGCAGCAGGAACAACCGGAATTGAAAGCGACGGAGCGGTTTCGGCGGAATATGAACCCTCCTGAAAATGTATAAATCAAATAATTAGAGACTATCTAAATTTGTGTTTAGGTGATCTGAGCTTTTAAAACACCGTTTAATTCTTCCGGATGGATGCTTCAAGGAAGCACCAATCTGTTTTATATATATGCACTCAAGGAATAGAAAGCCCTCCCGCAGCAGACACTTACCTATATGGTTAATATTTTTTGCACTGATCGCTCTCTTTCGGCAGAAGGGAGAGCTGAACTTCGACTTGATTTGACATATCTCACGTTTTAGTTAATACTTAGCAAATGAGTGAGCTGCTCATCCCAGACAAGTAATGTATGCTCTCAAATTTAGCTGGTCTTTGAAAAACAAGTCTTTCCAGCTTTAAATTTTGAAACGACTATTAAAAAAAAAAACTTTCCAGGAGTTATACATAGTCTTTGGAATGCCAAAAAATCCCATAAAAATAAAAACAAGCTAACAACTGCTCCAAAAGAACCAACAAACCCAAACCGTAAAGTTTTTCCTCGGCTTGGATTCCTGTCGTCTTTATTTTATTTCCTTTCCCCTCTTTCTGATCTTAATTGCACTTTGGTTCTCAGGAGAGAGGACTCCCCACTTCCACAGTCTTTTCACCGGGAGCTGCAGTGCATGACAGTTTACAGCCAAAAAACTTCCTCCAGCCGAACAGCTATAAAGATTCCCGATTTATAGCAATACTTTCCCTCTTGCACGGGAAGGTTAGTAGCCTCCAGCTGTTACTTCGTGTTCAGAAGGCCCAACCTTATTCCCCGGGACATCGCAAACCCACAGACACCTTCCCAGCGGGAACCAGCCCGTCCCTGCGGTCCCAGGGTACCAGCTGCCCCTCTGCAGCTTTAACCGCCTGAGGATGACGTGCGAAAATGTCAGAGCGTGTTTAAGCATTGGAAGTATTTGTTCAAATATCTTTCAACTTGCAGTTCTGGGGAGGAGACACGCGATTAACACCACCCTTGGTGCCGGATCCGCGTTCCTGCAGCACCCCTCGCCACTTCCCGTCCCCACGCCGGGCAGCAGCGCCGGGTTTGACCAGCACCCACTGAGCCCGGGGATGAAATCCACGTTCCAAAGGTCAAAACTTCCCACTTCAAATTCCCTGAAGAGTAAACACCTGCTTTCCAACCACCAAGGCTTTTTTCTCCTTTTTCTGCTTAAGAAAAATGAACACATTTATCATTATATATATGTAACTGAGATGTGCATCTCTACTTGTCAGATGCTTTTTCCTGGACACTGGGGAGGAATGTCCTACTGATACTACTATTGAGGCATTGATATGGATGTAAAAGCCATCTTCCTGGGAAGGTTCTGGATCTTATTTAACCCGGCAAATAATTTTCCTTTTATATAAGACTTACACAAAGCCTAAAGATTGTGCTGGAAGTTCTTCATAAGAAGTCACCACTTTGTAACCCCAGCGTGCTAACATATGCTTACATAGGACAGGATAACCTATGAAAACGTGTAGTAGTTTTGTCCATATTAATGTGGGTATTAAGCCTCTGGAATAAGTATGTTTCGGGATCTCCACTTTTAGTATTAAATAGGACTGATTTTCTACACAGGTTTTGATGCAACCACGTTTTTGAGAAACATTTTCTTTTCAAGTAGTCTGAGCAGAGCACAGCATGTTGATTTTGGTTTGTTTTGCTTTCCTCCTTAGCATTTGGGAGGGCAAGGCAAAGGCAGAGTGCCATCCTGCATTTTTGTAAGGTGGCAAAACTCCCGTTGACTTAGTCAGATCTTTGCTTGAGTACTGCTAAGTGCCCTCTCCAGCTCAAACGCTCAGATCCTGAGGTTTCCCTCATGAAAGTCAATGATCAAACTTCCAGTGACTTCAGCTCCTGCTGCACTAGACAGCACCAACTGGGGAAAAACAACAAAATAAACTGAAGCTCCCATGAAAGTCCTTAAGAGAGAGTCTGGCTCAAAGATAGATGAAATCAGGAAATGTGAGAGTAGAACATCTTGACCTAGAGTACCTTTTTCAATATCTTATCAATATTGCTCAGATGACAAGAACTATTTAAACCAAGTTTTTCTGAGCGAACTAGTGGGAACAAGGAGATGACACAAACAGGAGCCACTCACCCCTCTTAACAGGCCATTTCATTTAAAGCTGCAAAGAAGACAGGCACAACAGGGGGTGCAAAGAGAAGCAGTAGAATAATAGATACTGTTTACTGCATTATCCTGACCTAAAGGATAAATTTTAAAAACTCCAACCAAGCAAAAACTAAAACAACAAAACAAACAAACAAACAAACCCCACCCAACTCCACACTGAAGACGTATTCTGCTTCAAACAGGAACCCTAGAAATCTGATGACAGAAAGTACTAGTGTTGTCATAAATGTCCTAGCAGGAGTCCTGTTGGGATACCCTGCCATAAATAACACATTTTCTTATACATCAATCCATATAGTTCCCAAAGGGCACTAATGTAAACTCAACTTTCTTTTCTGAGATATGCTGGGGGAGGTTAAAAAGTTAGTGTTCAGGTCTTAAGTACAAAAGTCTTCAGATTTGCTGACATCAGTGACCAAAACAGATTTTACTGGAAATATTCATCATTGCCCTAAGCATATGCCCATCTTTACAAAAGTATGCAGTGCTAAGAATCAAACTTTCTTTCACAATTCTTTCAATATCAATAAAAGCCTTAAGGAATTTGGAAATCTATTATTTTTCCTTTACTTTGAACATTTCATGAAGATTACCGTAAGGTTTAAGAAAAACCGTGTGCTTCACAGTTAGACAATGTTAACAACTCTACATGAAGAGATATAAGTCCAAATCTGTAACTGCAGAATTTTTAAAATCAAATCAATCTCTTTTCTATGTTTTGTGAGGGTTTTTTTCCCCTCCTTTTCTGTTAAGTGCTTTTCTTCGTTCTCCTCACTAGTCCACAGGAAAGGCAAATACACAGTATTAATGAGGACTATTTTATATTTTATAAATAAGGATAACATTTTTAGTATTCATCTGTCAGTTTGTGTCTAAATCTAGATTATCTCTGGTTTGGGATTAGTAACTGCCTTGAATGTGGCCTCAAAGCTTACAGGCCCTCCTGAACTCTTTACTGCCAAGATTATTTCCTGATTTCTTGCTCTAGGTAACTCCCTCATCCATACGAAATAAAAGGATTTGGATAGCTTCAGCCATGAGGCATTACCGAAAAAAAATTCCCTGCCTCTCATCAGCAAGGAAGCTCTCAGATAGAAAACTGTTTTCTTTACCTCGTTTGAGATAGCCTCCACTCACTGACACCAACAGTTTTGTATAACCGATGCTGTTTTCATCACGTTGGTGCAGCAGATTCAGAGGAAAGGACAGAAACTTAACTCAGTCTAGGGATTATTTGAACTCACATGTAGCATGCTCTTACATCAACTGAGCCACTTTCTAGGTCCCTCCACTGTACCCTTTCTTACACTGCTCTGAACACAATTAATTTATTTCTTCCAAGCTGTATGTGACGTACCTCTGTTCTCCATACCTAACTCTTCATCTTACCCACACCCACTTCACCAACAAGGTCTTCTCCATATCTAACTATTGTCATATTATTACTTTTAAGGAAGTGAAATATTCACAAACTGATCGAGTCACCACCATATTTTCCTGTAAATCTTTTTCCCATTATATGCACACCATTTGTGTTGCACACCATTTATGTTGCACACCATTTACGTTGCACACCATGCTGGACAGGTCTGTTCAGAGGAAAATACGTGGGAGAAGGACCACACAGAGCAGAAGAATGGGGCTGTCACACCAACAACTTTAAATCTGGACAAGGAATAAATAAACGAGGCAACACTCATTGGAAAGTGGTAATTGCAGAGAAATGGGAAACTGCTGACACCACAGCTCCTTAAGGAAGCTCCTGTGGGTCTTCTCAGAGAGACAATGGGCAAAACTAATGCCAGCTTCTGCCTGTCACACAGGCTCAGACCTGGAGAGCATCTTCTGGGATATACAGACATGCTTGTGGTTCTCTGCTTGTGGGTTCATGACAAATGTAGAATGTTTTGCTGACTTCAGCCTTTTTGCACTGAACGTACCCATTAAGCCCTGACGAATGTTTCTTATGGTTTCCGGGTTTGAATTCAGCTAAGGTTGACTGCGTCTTGGCCACTTATTTTGGCTTTATGCTATCTAACAGGTTTAGATATGGGAAGATGGTTGATGTAACGTACAGCACAGGAGTTTGAATGCCAGCAGAGCTGATTCTGGGCTCTACTGACTCACTGTCTCACTTCCGACAAGTCTTCAGGATCTCATCTTAGCAGCCTTCAGAGTGAAAATATTACACAGAAATTTTCATTTCTAATATCCCAGCCTTATTTTCTCTAGAACCATTTGTAATGCAAGTAAGCATCCAATAGGCTAATAATGCATAATGAAAAGTAATTACATGTCAAAACAAAAATTCACAGCCTTTGATGTCTGGTAATGCAAATTCGGTTTGATTTTCTAAGAAGGTTGCATTTTTCCTGCTGGATGTTTTTGGAGCACTGGTGTTTTTATCAAACTGCTCATTTTAGTACACTTAGTACCAGCATGCTGCAGACACTGGTTCATTTTGCACATTAAATTTGTTAAAAAAACCCTGAACAAACAACACAACAACAAAAAAGCCCAAACCAGTCCACAGAGTAAAAAGGAACCATGTAAGCCCTACCTTTTTATCTAGCAATCTGTGCTGTCAGTACCACATGCAGATACAACAGAGATGATGAATGAGGAGCAAATGACAAATGTGTGGGGACCACATCATGTAATAACCACCACTGCCTGTGCCACAGGAGGCAGTGCCAGGAATGCCTAGGGGACCCTGCAGAAATATGACCTTCTCTTTTCAATCATAAACTTTCCACTTACATCCTTGCTAATGTAGAGCATTAGTAAACTTGCAGTCACTTTGCAAACATTTATTTGCTTTCTTCAGCTTTTTTTTTAACAAGCTGAATTAAAACAATTAAATTAAAACCAATCTCAACCATGTTGTATGCATAGTTTTATACTAGTAAAAACTACCACTAATTGAAGCCTTCTCCAATTCTCTCCTTAGACAGCTTGTTATTTGCATTTAACACTGGCTTTGCAAAAATTTTTTTAAAGAAACCAGAAGGAAGATTTCAGTATCGTCCAAGTCAGTAATTTCAGGTGCATTTCACTTCAAGAATCTTGTAGCAGATGCCGTGTATCCCCAAGAATTAATTTCCTGTTTCTGTCTGTCCAGATGTCAAGGACAGGGTCAATCTAAGAAGTAGAAAAATAACTTCAAGGCACCCTTCTTTAGGAAAAAAACACTTCACTTCAAGCCTTAACACATTGACAGCTTTGATAAAAATAGGATTTAATTCAAGACTTTATCCTTGGCAGATGTCTTGTCTCACACATTAAGTTGTGTGCACTTGTAGTAAATATATTTCCATTCAAAAAGCAACTGCTGTGATGCACTGAAAAGTCTTCACCCCATTTTACATCTAGAAATACAAGATTACAGTGTGCAACACTGGCACAATATTAAGTTAATAAGTCAAGTATCATTTCTGATAAAGAAATTGCAAAACCCACAAACTCATTTTATTAATGAACTCTTAATGCTAGAAAAGTTTTCAAGTATCAGCTAGTTTCTACAGATTTTACCTCAGAAATACTTCTTTTGAAAGCATAGGAAATTTTTCCATGAGTAAGCCACACAAGAATAAAACTAAATGAAGTAGGAATATGTCCCCAGCTATTACAATTTTTCTTCTTAGATCAACAACTGAAAGCTGAAGACTCTTGTATTTACAAGGCTAGGTAACGACTTGTGACCTATTTTATTACTGATTGTATGTTTGATTTTTTTTGGATTTGCACCCTGAGTAACAGTGAAAAAGAAGTGTAATTTGACAGAGTGTACACATTACAAGTCTTCCTTTCAGAAAAGAAAGGATTGGAATCAACCAAGTCTCCAAAATTCTCATTTTGTTCCTGGCTTTTCTTTTAAAACCCTTGCTCTGCCACAAGGAGGTTTTGGCAAAACATTTCTTTTGGGAAGGGGGGAGGAGATAGAAAAGTAGAAGGAGGAACCTAAAAATCTCCACCTTTTGGCCATCTCAAGTCTGCCTGGAAGCTCAATATGATGCAATTAATGAACGGCAATCCTCCACCTTCAGTGCTTCCTTCCCTTTCTCGAGACAGATGTGCTGACAGCATGGCACCTTCTTTAAAGGAACTCAGTTTTATGGAAGCTGCTCTCTCAGCAAGGCACAAGTGGCTACAAGCTTTTGGCTGCCCCATGTATTTTCAAGCAAAATCATTGTGTTTCACAGCAAATACTCAGAGACCATATCAGAGGTGAAAACCAGAGTCCAGAAAATGCCTCTTTTTTTTCCAGATTACTTTTGAATGTCCATGCATGTTAACATTTTCTTTGGTTGTCTAGGAAAACACTCTTATAGACAAATCTTGTTTGCAAGCTTTTTTCTCATACGGGACACACATTTTACTCTGTTTAGCTTGAACCCTATTCCTTCTACACATGTCCTGATATGCAGCCTCAAACCAGTTCTCTGCCTTCACGCTTTTACATCTTACAAGATATACAATGTCACCCTCTCCTCACTTATATCCAAAGTCAAGAAAGAAAAACAGCTCAAAATTCAGCCTATCTGGGTGCCTACAATTAAACACCTAAATAAGTTACCTGTTAATCAGGGGTGCTAAATACCTACAATTCCTACCAAAGTCAAGAACTGTAGAAAACTAGGATATTTCAGCCCCCACAACCTCCATTTCCCACCTGCCCTCAGACACAGAAAGCGTATTCTCAGCTTTACTTACCAAACTCATTGTGTTATGCTCAATGACACTGGATAAAGCAATTTTAAGCAGAAATTAAGTTATTGGATTGGATTCTCATGCCTAAATTTCACCAAGAAGTTTGATACATTTTTTAACTTAAACATTCCAGTTAAAAAACCCAAGAAGATAGAAGAAAACTAGATACACAGAATCCCAGATTTCCTTCCAAGAGGAAGCACAGCACCAGGAAGACTTATGGATATCAACCAGCTGTCTTGAAGGACAGAGAAGACAACTGCTCATTCTATGCTTCGTGCTTCACAGAATAAATAAATAAAATAAAATCTTATCCTTGAGTCTTTCTCCCAAAAAATTAGTTTTCCTAAGATTGCCAGTGTTCTGACTCAAAGAAACATCAGCAGAAAGTGGATCCCTAACATATTTAAAGTGTGTGTGGAGATAAGTTTTGTCTCTCTCCATAAAAAACTGGATTAAGCTTCAAGCATGATTCATGAACTGTGGCAAAAGCCACAGTTTAAAAATATTTTTCAAAAAAGACAAAATTTTCCATAAATTATCTCAGCGTTAACAAAGCAATACGAACTTTTATGGAAAACAAATGATTTATAGAGGATGCTGTGAACTATTAGAAGTGAAGTTTCAACAGCTTCAGACCAACTAACGTGTCATTTGAACAAATACTGAACAGTAACTGAACAGTAACAGTAAGGGATAGGAGGAGGTTTTCAATGGATACAGTTGATACCTCAGTTGAGAAACTTTGAGACTAAATCCCAAATACTTCTAATTATTTTCACTTCAGTGTTTTTTTACTAGGCTTCCAAGTAGAAATCCTGAAGTGGCTGCAAGAGCTCTATCTTCCCTTCCACTCGCAGCTGAAGAGCTTTGTGCATAGCACCAGAGAAACTCCTGTTGCTGGAAGTCCTCAGATGAAAGGGGAGACTCTCCATCAAGAAGACAAACTCATGGCAGCCTCAGGAAGAGGAAAGCAATTGCCCATTTCATATCTGTTTTGAAATTACTTTCTTCATTCTACATAAATTAACAACTCTAGAAGACTTCATAGGAAAAGGAAATTATTATTGTGCTGGAAACTTTTCATGGAGAACTGTCTGAAGATCTTGTGTAAAAAGACTGTCAGCAGAAATAAGCTATTCTGGAAAGGGATGCTGGCTTAGCAACATGCTTTGAAATAAACTAATCACGCTTAACATTTCTTCTGCCTTTTCCCATCAACTGGTCATAAAGAGAGAAGCAAAAGAAATAGGTAAACCTATTTGAGAATATTTTCACCCTAAAGGAACATGGGAATAGATAGCTTAAGAGTCTTGCCTGAAGGACAGCTATAGTAATTTAATAGTATTTCTCTTGACAAAAGTTTCCAGATTAAAGGCTAAAAACCAGTATTTTAATTTTTTTAGCAGTTTCTAGTTATTTAAGCATCTCACAGGAAGACTGCTAAGATTCAAATATCTAAGGCCTGAGAACAGAAGTGGTAATGAAAAAATAGAGATTCACTAAAGAGTCAATGCAACCTATGAGAGTCATAAGAATTACAGTAATTCAAAAATCACCCACAAGTATGTGGAGTCTGTTTTACTTGTGGTGCTTAACAGAAGATGGCAATTTCTATGTGTTTTGCTTTGGAACATAATTTGAAACAATGATTTGGGTTTGGCACTTACTGATATACCAGCAATTAACAAGTTGCTAAAAAACATCCCAGTCTTTTGAAGACCATATCGATCCTTGGGGTATTTTCCTGGCCTTTACACTACCTGCTTCTTCTTTTATTTTAAATTACCTTCAGTTATATGTAGATAATAAAAATATGCCTTTATTTGACTCTATTTAACCTACCATTGTCAGTCCAACAAATCATTTTTTTACATTTGAGCAACTGTTCAGCAGGAAATCAGCCCAGCAATGACATAAAAGATATAAATCCTAACTTTTTCTTTAGGTCTTCTTTGCTTTGGGATGCTATTTTCAAAGTCCTCAGATCTTTCTCAAATTCCTAATTATGTATTTCTTTTCTTGAACCCTCAAACAACTGCTAGACTTGGGGCAACCTAGGGTTCCAGGACCTTGCAGGGAAAACCTGTCCAACAATTTCATTTCTGTCTTATACACGGGAAGAGAGTCCCTTTTGGGGAGCAGCAGAAACCACAGCTCAGCCAGAGCAGTTTTAGGTTGCGTCTATAGTAAAAGCTCTTAAGCTGCTATTGCAGCCTAATGGGGCTGCTGGTGTGCATTCACACAGTCCTACTGAAAAGCCCTCTTCACTAAATGGGTTATTCAGAAGCCAACGTCTGCACTGACTTCGGTTTCTAAATAACTTTAGATTCAATGTCAGGGTCAAAATATAGCTCCTGAATGGCTTCAGGATGGCAGAGTACCTGGTGATCCCTAGGATTTGTGAATTAGTGCAAGGAAAGCGGAATCAGTAGACGAAGATCTGGTTATTTGGTCAGGTTTCTTTGCAATGCAAGGTCTCCTCCTTTTACACTAGTGTACTGTAAATTGCCAGGGAATTGCCAGCAAGGATAACAGCATTTTGTCACAGTTGTGATTAAGAGACTGAATCTTTAGTGCCCCTTTAAATTGCCTCTCCTGTTGTCCTAATTCAAATAGAATTTCATTGTTTTCAATGCATGGGAGGAGGATTCAGGGGGAAACACTAGCAAGTTTCACTTCTCTCCCAGAGAGGTATGCAAACAAACAGCAGAAGTGAACTTCTAGAGAAATTATTTTACTGCCTATTAGTGTCTGCCAGTTCTCATAGATCCATCAGGACGCATGAGAATTCCCTTATAAAGTAATTTATGTGCTGTGCTGCAGAGCAGCACTTTACTCTTTTGATCTTTGATATTAGGGATAACAAATTTGTAGGCACCTTCAGCTTCCTTAGCACTGCCATGCAATCTAAGCTGGACTGGTCCAACTAGTGCTTGTTCCATTAACTCAGTTTTAAGTAACACATGATTATCTCAAGCATAGCCTGGAAGCAGGCAGGAGTTTTAAAACTGTTTGAAGAACCTGATTAGAAATAAAAGGGGCTTCATTTCCAATCCTGCCTTTCTTTATGTCCTGGATTCGGCTGGGATAGAGTTAATTTTTAAATAGTTAAGGACAGACACATCCCTTTGTAAACATTTTTCTTGGTTTCTTAAACTTGTTTTTGCAGTTATGCTCCTAATCAAAATATGGTGGTGGTGAAAGTTGGTTTTTATGGTTTTGATGAAAAATATGGCATATGCCCTTCCAAAGCTGGGAAAATGATGATAGTAGTGCTTTCTCATCCTTTTTAAAGAGACTATAACTTTCTTATCCAGACCACTTTTATGGTATCAGGTTAATACTGTGCACCTGAGGACTTGCTGTACTCAGTACAGAAAGCTACAGTTCCTTGCTAAACGTCTGTACACAGATTCGAAAATATACTCATTATTTCTATGCATAAGAGCTCTCTGAAAACCTTATGAGGCAACTTCACCCCACCCTCTTCACTTTCCTTCAAAGGTATAAAGGTGCTTCTTAAAATGTTGTTAAACTTGTGAAGGAAAGTTCTTCATTTTGTACAGATCACTTTAAACAGCAGTCTGTCATAGTTGCATGCAAGTTGCATACAGTCTTTCTTGGGACTTTTGTATCTTCTTCTAAAGGAAAACATGGCTGTGTTTTACGATAGCATTGTCTTAAGGCATATGATGGTTGCTCCTTTGCTATCTTCTTCTCTGCTGTCAATGGCGCTTCAAATGTTCCATGTTTCCTCTCTGAAAAAAAAAAAAAGAATTAAAGAGAAAGACCTGAGCTCCTGCTGCACATCCCAGAGCCCTGTGGGAACAAAGAGCCAGGAGTGATGGGAGGGAGGATAGAAAACCAGTGGGAACAGGCAGGAGACAGGCAAGGCGGTGGGGGAAGGGGCCATGGGGCAGTGGGGGAATGGGAGTAGAAAGGAGCCAGATCTCGCAGGCTGAGGAGAAGCCCGGCAGGAGAAACTTCTTTGTTTGCAGGAGAGAACAAAGGGGAAGGGGAAACGATGGAAGGAGCAGAGCTGTTGGGTTAGAAGTTGTTCGTTGTTCCTATCCACTCTCCGCCTGCACCCACGAAGGGGAAAACGAAAACACACGGGTGAAACTGATTAACATGTGCAAGCAAACATGCTTCTTTCGCTCTGCTAGTGACAATCAACTATCTCTTTTTCCTTTTTTCTCTCTTCGTTTGGCACTTGGACAAAAATAACTAGATATAAAAATGTACAGTTGAAAATCTAATATGGCAAGGCTATAGAAGATATTGACTTCATTGGTCTCGACACATTGATCTAAATGTATTTTTTCATGAGCTCAGAAGTACTGGTTTCTCTTAGGGGTGACTGCTGCAAAGAAAACTAACCTGGCCAATCAATATGATTTTTCTCTAAATCTAAAACTTAATTTTTTTCTGTATCCTGAGAGATTTAGGAGGGAGAAGTTGGCATTAATGTCACAACTTTTGTATAGTTTGTATAAAAAATTGCTTTGTTTTAGGTTAAAAACTCCTAGTGGAAACCATTTATTTGTTGAAAGAAATGTCAAATCCTTGTGAGAAACTAATATATATCTCTTTACTTATCAAGCAGACCATCTAAAATATCAAAACCAGAGCAATACTTACCTTTTCTAAGTCAACTAATATCAGTTCTTTGCTGTAGGACTGAGTGTTTTCCTCCTAGCAATATTACAGCAGAGTAGTCAGCATTTCAATGTAATCTGCACTACAATGCCCTATGTTAATGCAGACAGATACTTCAAAAACAGAACAACATGTTAATTGTCCCTCCCATATAACTCTTGGGCCTAACAATTAGTACCCACTTTTATTAGCAGTTAAGTGCAGAAATATACCATTTAAAAATCTTACAACCTTTGTTCTGGATTTTAGGTGACTTCCACAAAATGTGTCTTTACTAATTTCTTTTGTAAGCTTGCGTGTCTGTTGTAAACAGAATTTTTATTCCCTGACTTGTTGCCTGGATAGTAAGGCAAAGAAACAGGACACCTTATTTTGCTAAAACTTTTGTTTTAAATTTTATTTTAAGAAATTAATAAAAGCTGGAAAACTTTCTTCACTTGTCATGGATGAATTTTTTTTCCAGCTCTTTATATGCTGTACTTGGAACTCTGAATTTGGTAGTTGGAAATGAAGCTATCTTGGGGGTTAAATTCTTCAGATATAAAATTGGATTAAACTTCAATTTCTTGATCAAATCTGAAAAAAACCCATGGCTCAAAAGAGAGCACTATCAAACTCAGGAAGATTCTTCCTGTAAACGTGAATTATCAGAATAGCCATGTTCTTGCAAAACAGCCTGACCAATCCCATTTTTGTTCTTTGCTGAATGCTCATTGCTAGTTTCACTTTTCACACATTTATTATTTCAGTTGCACTGTTTTAAGACAGGCTTTGTTCTGTGCAAGATAAACAAAACAAGCAGTGGTTTCTGGAAGTAAAAAATGAACTTGTCCTGTCAATTCCTTTTCCTGCAATGAAGTTACACTGCCCTTACATACTCATCCCTGTCCTGCTAGTAACCAGGGTGTTCAAGCCTGAAACCCAATCTCTTTTGCATGGTTGCAGTGCGATAAATACCCTCCAAAGGCTTGCTTACTTAGCAGTGGCCACTAAACACGGTCTAGTAATACCTGCTGTAGGGCTTTTCTTGCAGCAGTTGTGAGGGAGTTGCTGGTACTTTGACTTCATCCGTGCCTAAACGAACCGAGAGTTGGCCAGTCAGTCCCCAGGCACCAGGAAGGCGCTTTACCTACCTAAATTTGCCTTGCAATTTACATCTGTGACAGGAAAAAACATTTTGCCTGTCCCTTTCATGTTCTAAAGGGTGAGGGAACCAATTTTTACATGAATGAAAATTGAGTGGTTTATCTCACACAACTTTCTGGTGCTTACATATTTTCTTCTCCATCATGAATAATTAACTTTTTTATTTTTTTGAAACTCATAGCTTTCAGTGGATATTTCTAGTTGAAAATAGTAACTCATCTATGAGAGGGTTTGTTGTTTTTCTTCTGCACTGACCGTCTTTGATTCTTTAAAGTGTTCTCATCTCTCCCATTGCAAGAGCTGCATTCTCTCGTACAGCTGAGGGTCTTGTCTCTGCTACCATGGTCTGTTTAGCTCTATGAGCAGCTACTGAGAGAGTGTAAAACAGCCCATTCATACGTGAGATATGAAGACTTCCACAAAATGAGACTGAAAACCATGTTCTGCAACATACCAAGGATATGAACATACTTCTAAATATGCTTATTTTTACTGTTTCCTGGAAAGCTGAATTTATTGATGCATGCTCAGTTTTGCTACTGGCACATACTGGTATGTGGAGGTTCTTACACTGGAAAACATTTCCTTCCAATTTAGCTGTGGTACAAAATAAAGAAAAAAATTGCTGGTATTGTGGTTTTCAGTACTGGAGGTGTATTAGCTCAAACGGAGAAACTCAAGTTTCATTACAGCAGTTTAAGCTTTGAGTTGCAGCAATATCAACCATTCTGAAAAATTGCTTTAGAGATTGGACGCAGAAGAAGAAGAAAAAGGAGTGGCAAAAATTCTTATCTTCATGTAAGGCCAGAATGATTGTTAATACCAAAAATTCCAAGTATTTATAGATAGTCTTTACCTGATGTAGCTTTTGGGGAAGTTATAAAAAAGTAACTTCTTGCTTCTATATTTTAATAATTCCTTTCCAGTTTAGGAGACTTCTTCTTTATCTGCATAATTAGTCCAATCAGTAAGCCTTGATTTAGCTACCTAAAGTTAAAAAACCAAACAAAATTCCACCATTACGTTGAAGAATTAAGCCATGTAAATTAATAGAATCAGTCAGCCCTGAACAAGAGGTGTATCATCATTGTACTTATATCAGCTTATTTAAAAATACTTTAGTACTTTGATACTTAATTAAGAAGGGAGAAAAATACAGTCTTTGCAGAAGTAAGCACTTTCACAGAATATGTATAATTTTAATTGTAAAACTCGATACAAAAAATAACCCGGTTTTAAGTCAAACGTGAGTCCCAATGCTACTGTTTGTTAAACCAGTCTAAATGTTGGGAGCCAAGCACAAAACCTACCTTTGAGCTGGATTCCACATAAGGATGGTGGCTTATTTCTGATGAGGCTCCCTTGGCTGGACTGCACATCCTGTTTTACATATGATGCAAGGAGGTGCCGGCTCTGGTAAGTGGAGGATTCATGAGTGAGTGCAGCACAGGAGCACGGGGTGATGTGGGAGCCTGACGGAGGCAGGCTGTGCTTTTTTTTCTTTTCTTTTTTGAGTTACAGCCCCTGCGAATCAGAAGAATACAGGTTAACCGAGCTGACCCAGAGAACTTGATGTCATTACAACAAATGAAAATAACACCATCAGAGCCAAGAAAATCAGTGATTTAATGAGGGACTTTTTGAGCTTTCAAGTCAAAATTCAGTTTTCCTATTGCCAGACTGAATCTTGACATTTCTTTTGTGGGTGAGACCAAAGTATTTTACTTTCTTTTTTCTGTTGTTCAGGAAGGAGAATATATTTCAAAATTCATGAATTCTCATTTTTCATCAGATCTACTCCTAACCAGATCCCCAAAACCTGTACTTTTAAAGTTCCCAGTACTACATTTTAGTGCAGAAGTATTAATACCAGTATGTGCATGCTTATGTTCAGCAGTAAAGTCTTTGCGTGCTGCTGCATTCAGACTTGAGTACAAAGTCAAACCTGAATCTTTCTTTAAAATAGAGAAAGCCTCCAAACTTGGTTCAAGAGACTGAAGGAACCAAACACAATTGTGTAGAATCAATGAGGAGCAACATACCAGCACTGGATAATTCAGAGCCACGTCCTGAAGTGTCAGAGGTTTATTTCTTGTGGAGCTAAAGCACTAGCTCTGGATTTCTGCAAGACACGTAAAATTCACCTCTGAAAAGGCTTATTACAAAAAATTAATTTCATAGACCTAATTTAAATATTTACAGCATAGTGCTATGTTTGCAATACGATTCTATTAGATATACTTTTTCTATCGTAATAAATTAATATCTGTCTCTTCCCTTTTTTAGACCATCTCTTCTCTGGTAGGACAACATCAAACCTTCCCTCAACTAAAGAGAAACTATTAGTAAAATGTTTCTCAGAATACCTAAAAAATTATCTAAAAATGAGCTGTGAAAATTTTATTTGCATGTACTTTTGCATTCAAGGAGAGTCAAAATCAGTTTCTTTCAAGGGTACCAAAGTTGGCACAAATGGCACAAATCCTTGGAAGGTAAATATGTGCCTTGCCCTGTTTGAAGAAGTCTGGCTTCAAAATGGCAAAGTTATAGACTTTTGAAAACATGCATCCTGGTTTGCACAGCAGGTTTTTAACATCAGAAGCAAACACCAGGATGTGATGTTCTGAATATTCACTTTCAGTATATTTGAAAGCTCACACCTACTTGTATTTGAATGTGTGATTACTTTCGGTACTGCATTGTTCTGAATCAGTTACAAAAAGAAAAGGGCATTGGAGACCTTACTGTTTATAATAAATCATGTTTCTGCTTTCAGTCAGGGAATGAAAGAATATAGGCATTTTACTCACAGGAACTACTATTAGTCTTCTAGAAATAAACTTTAGATAGAGCTTCCTGCAAGAAAGGCTGTGATCTAGGAAATATGCTGATTTGAATCATTATGTGGAGAAAATATACTCACATTTCTGCAACCCCATTATCTTCATTTCTCAATTTGTAGAAAGCTTTGCATGCTTTGGCAGCTCTCTCTCAGTGCTGTCCCTGATGCTTCTTTCTGGCCAAAACTGCAAATGTGTTTTCCTCCACCTCCATCACAGTGACACTTGGTGATATATGTTCTCCTGGAAATAAATAATCCGCCTTGGGATAAGAGAAAAACAAAATTGAGTAACAAAAAACAATTCTGCACCCTCATAGCAGAACACTGAACACAGCTAAAGGGCATCAAATATGGTCACAATCAATAACATGCTCAGAACTGAATGCATCTTTCAAGCTTTGGCTTGAAACTTCTGTTAGTTACTGGAACTGTTCACCACCTCTGAGCCTAGACCATAGTTTTAGACTGAATTTTGGAATGAATAAGAAAGTACATTTCTGCCAGTTGGCATGGAGAGTAAGGTTCATGGCTAACTCAGTTATGAGTTCACCAGCCTGGATTCATCATAAGTGACAGAGGATAGCTGAGATGGGGAGAAGGTGAGATGCTTTAAGTAGGTGCTTAAAAATAGGTAAGAAAAATGCTGTCAAAATTAACTGCTATTTTATGTGCGGTTCCTGTACCAGAGTAACCCTTACAGTTAATACCTCCATGCACACTGCTTGTTGAGTACACAGTATGAAGAAGCAACTGGAGGAATAATGCAAAAGAAGTTAGGGAAAGAGTAGTATTTAAAGATTTTTTTTCTTCAGAAGAGCCATACATTTCTGAATGCAGGAAGAACGTCCCACAGTCTAAGACTATCATAAGCCATTCATGGGTTTTGCTGGTTTTGATATTCAGTAAAGTATTAGCTAAACAAGGGAAATATTTATTACTTAGTTCTATTTCATTTCTTGAAATAATGGTTCTTTAGACAAAAGTCTGTCATTGATATATCAAAAAAATCAGAAATTAATTTAAACAAAATGGGCCTTTACTCTCAGATTTTCCCTTTGACTTTCGTTTATATTTTTAGTAGTAAATATTCAGCATTTCTTTTTATGGTGTACTATAATAATAAAAGCTTAGTCCTGGTTTTACTACAGTTCTGAACTCAGACCTGCAAACTGGTATTCTGTAAAGGTCCTGATAACATTTGCTTGAAAGGCTTATGTGTAGATATTAGATATCATGAGATATTAAACCCCATTTTAAAAGCCTAGAAGATCTAGAAAAAATAAACTTTTTTAATGGTTCATACTTGAGAATACAGAATTTCTAGCCTGTAGGGTAGCAAAAACATGAAATGTACATCCAAAAACTATTTGAAATTTATCACTTTATGCTTGCCGCCAATCTCTTCAAATTCATTTTCTTTCAATAAAAGTCATGCAGAACAGGGAGAGGTTGAAAACAGATGTGAACTCCTGCCCTTCCAGTTTTCTGGGCAGATTTCCCACTGATCTACCAGGAGTGCACTTTTTCAAATAATTTTTAAAATAAGAATTTTGGTTAGCTTTAGCTTTATCCTGAAAAAGTGCACCTCTGCGTACCAGGGCTGTTCTGGTTCTCTCCCAGCATTACCAACCATGTCCTGTTTTTCTGGAGGACTGAAAGTCTTTTCTCACAAAAGCAAGTGCTTCATCAGAGCTCAAGTATGGAAAGAGGTTTTGTTTCACAGGGAAGAACACATGGGTCAGGGTAAATTTTAAATAGCTTAGCTTTCTATCTAAAATGAAGCCTCACTGTGACTTTGTCTTTGAGATCATTAAAACACGTGATAGACCATCAAAACACTGAGGCTGCTCTCTCTTAAGGAGCCAGTTTTATTCCTAAGTGCTTCAGTGAAGCTTAAGCAAGAAGTTTGCAAGGAGGTCCATGAGCTTCCTAAACAAGATTGGGGTTCTAGAAGGAGAGGAATTTCTTTAACAACAACAAATACAAGTCACCACTCTAATATTAGAGTTCACATCACTAGAACAAGATTAATTTCTATTTTATTGCTGTGGTAGTTGGAAAAGGACTTTGAAATGGGAAAACGGTGATCTGGTTTTAACGCAACTTGGATTTTCTTTTTGTTGATCTGGTTCTCTGTCCCTAAGGCCTTTTGGTCCAACAGAAATGTATCCATTCACGTAACGCAAAGCATGAAACAAAGATTTATAGCCTTGCTTTGCCAAAATTTGGTGTTATACACAGGGAAATAAATCCGAAGTAGAATCAGCTTTTCAGATACCTACTATCTGGTCTCTTTCTTTTTTTGAGCACATGGTTAACATGGAAGTGCTAGTGTCAGTTATTTTAATGATTTTTAATATATGGGACATTTTTTTCCCATTGTTTCGGTAGTCATAATAACACACTGCCATTATTTTTGCAAACAGAGAAACAAAAAGAAATACTTGTAAATCGAAAGTTAATAGAATAACATCTTTTAAAGTGTTACAGAAATCTGTTAAATAGTGGAGCTACTTGCTCTTTTAGATAAAGCTCAGAAGACCTGAATATATCTTAACACAATACTAAATATGTTCATACATAATGACAGTAACTGACCTCCTGGACAATGCCATAGTAAGAACACAAATAAAAGGAGTGCCTTTCATGTTGAAAATATTTCTTACTTCTTTTCCAGGTTTTGTACTGTAAGTAAAAAAAAAAAAAATTAGACAGTGTGACTATTATAAACTGAGCTTACTCAAAGGAGTTGTCATATTTAAATCCGGAGATAAACACTGTCTGTATAATACTGTGCAACACTGGATATTTAATGACCTCCTGAAATTCCTATTCACTCAATTCAATGATGAAGCATTGCATTGGACTCAGAAATGCTCTAACAAAAAAAAGATTGAATATAAAAAATCTTTGGCTTAATTACAGTTTTTTACCGTATTAATAGCTGTAGAGAGATGTAATATTCTTTATAATATATAATTTTTATATTATGTATTTGAAAACAGATAGTTTTTAAATTCTCCTATTCTGCTGACTGGCCCAGCAAGGAAATATGACTTCTCACTAACACTCTCTGGTTTTCATTATTTTAATGTGTAACTGTATCCCTCATATATGAAATGTATATTTACATGTAATTTACAATGAATAAATAAATTGTCATTAATTATTCTGAGTAGCAATTCTTAATCTCAACAATCTTTAATTTTTATATGTGTATGATGACAAATTCATTGAGGTCTTTATTTTGCTTTTCTGTATGAATTTAGCAGCTTGAATCATTTGCCTGCCTCTTGAAGAAAGCAAATCTAGCAAAAAAGCAAAAAAGTTATTTTATTTCTAATGAGAGTTATTTGATCGCTAAAATTCCTGAGCGACTTCAGGACCAACTGGAAGCTAAGGCTCTGGAGCTGGACTTCAGAAGATTTCAGGAACCACTCTTAATGCAGGGTCCACTTTCAATTTATGAAATACTGATGTGGGTGACTCGTTATAAAACACTTTCAGGATTCTGTGTTCCACTAGAGTGAGACTAAAGCAATGGGTAGGACTGCACAGAAACAGGAGCAGGGCCATGTTCTTGGTGGGCTGCTGGGCTGCGCACGGAAAGCAACTGATACAGCGTTGTGGGGGATGTTTTTTTCTGTCCCATATGTAACACTAGTTACAAGTTACAGTGGATTAAACTCCTGAAACAGCAAATTAAATCAGACAGAACAGCGTAGCCCGATGACATATTTGGAAACAATCCGCGAAACAATCTGGTATATGTAAAATAATGTTTAAGAACAGATGTGACAGCCTCTGGCACTGACCCCCTCAAATATGCCTGTGCCTATGTGGAGTCTTTGGGACTTCAGTGACTTGTTTATGCACAGCTCCTTGCAGACCCTGGTAGAAATAACTCCCTGCTATGAAGAACAGCAGAAAGGGAAAGCGCATCTTAACTTTCATCTGCAACTTCAGTCCTCAGGACTTCTGAAGTTGTATTTGTTAAGTGGCACATCATATCCGCTTGTAGCACCTCCAGATTTAAACACACACAGCCCTAGTTCCCTGGGTATATGTGAATCCGCTCATGTGCACTGTGCCTTTGATTGACTGGGATTTAAAGAGCAAGTGCTCCCTTACCTGCTTAACTGGAATGTTTGTCCCTTTGAATCCAGATTAATAAATTTCTTTAAAGGATCACCAAAATTCTCCCACACTTAGCAAATTATTTTGGTGTCTGCAGTAACAGAGCATGCCCACAGTTACTAGAAACTCCTCTGCTTTTTCATAGTTTAGTCCTTCACGCATCTAAAAAAAAAAAAGCCAAAAAACTAAGGTGGAGAAGACCAGGGCTCCTGGGAAATACGGAGTTAATATAACCCGGTTTTGTTGCCAGAAGTAGGAAATAGCTCACTCCTCCAGTCAATTTGCCTAATTGATTAGAAGCCTGATTGCACCGGCGAAGGAGTGGGTACCCCGGGGGGGAAATGCATGCACACAGGCGGGGAGCTTGCGCGGCGGCTTCACAGAAATGGGGGCTCCTGCGCTGAGATATCATTTTCCACGATCCATTTTCCCATGTCCAGCATGCCCCCGAGCACAAATCCGCGTTGCACACTTGGAGAGAGGGGCCCAGCCCGGGAACCCCGGGTGTTACCTCCTCGGGGCAGCTGAGGGCCCAGCGGGCACAGAGGCCATCGCGGCTGTGAGGACACTCAGCCCCCTGCGGCGAGGCTCTGCAGCGGGAGAAATCTTGTTTTGCCCACCCAAGCGCTCCCCACCCGCAAACAGCAAGGAGTTTGCTTCTGCAGTGTTTCCTGCTCCATCGCCCCTCCGAGTGGGAACCAGAAATGCCCGAGCGGCCGCAGTGCCAAGGCTTGGCCTCCGCAGCGGCTGCGTGGTTCCCTAATCCTCTCGCTCGGGATGCCGCCCTGGCACTTCAGAGTACAGTAACCCAGCCCCTCGTCTGGGCTTTTTCAACTTGGCTTCATTACTATTACCATGATAAAGACCAGCTTTTTTTTTCGACTTCCCTTTTCAAGTCTCTACTTGCTCTTGACTTTTCTGAATTTCTCTTTGAAACCTTGACACTTTGGTTGTTCTCCCAGACAGACCTAATTACAAGAGTTCAAAAAACCTTGGTTTTTTTGTTGGGCTGGGAGGTGAGGGAGTGAGGAGAAAGCATGGATAACAGAGAGATGCTGTGAAGATTTGCTGGGACAACTCACCACCTCCCAAGTCTCTTCAGGTCTTCTCTGCAATTCTGAGGGCCCAGGAAGTTGCAGCTGTGGGACATAATCCAACATCCAGGTTTAGCATAAAACAGAAATACCAAAATGCGAGCCTAACAAGATAAATAGGAATTGGAGACTGCCAAGTGCTTCAGTGTGCAATACTCTGACTTCTTCCAATGAGACCTCACCATTCTTAACTTGAGAAAAAAACTTGATAACAGTTTAAATTTTAAAAAGAAGGAAAACCCGTGTGAAGGCTCATTCAAAGCATCACACTGTGAAACAGCATGGGGGTTTACAGTTGGCTACAGCCCTCATTTGGTGCTCATGTGAACCAAAATGCCCTTTAATTTTTTCCCCCCATATGTCCAGGATTCACTGGAATTCCTGGACAGTTCCCAAACCAACCTACTCCCCTTAACTTGCAGGATTTTCTGATCCCCATGTTGCTAGGGCAGCAAGGTAACAAAAGAATAATAAATGCATTTCTGGGGCCCTTTATGAAAAGTTATCTCTCTGATCCAGACACGACAGAACTCAGGTCTACTTTCCTGAGAGCAGCACGATTTCAGGTTCACTTGGGGGTGGTTTACAGAGATTCTCCTTTATGTCAGTACAAAAAAAGGAAGTCAGCTAGTGAGGGCAACACAGCCATCATCAAAACTCAGTGTGAAAAGGAGAAGTAGGGGTTAGACTTTTACTCTGCTGGCATTCGTAAATCACCTGGAACAAAGACATATGGGAAAAATGAGCCTAGCCTCAACAGAATAATTATTTCTGTTATCTCCAATTCAATATTTACTTCTGTCACTAGAGGTTCTAAAACATAATTAGGAAGTAGGACTGTATTTCTGTCTGGAAGATGGACCTTGTTTCTTTTTCTCCTATTACTTCCCAACTCTTTTTCCAGACCACAAGTCCTTGTAAATCCATAGACTTAATCAGAGAGGCTCCTGATTTAGTATTCTGAGGACCACTATTAGAACCATTAGACACAGCTCTAATCCTTTTGACAAACTCTATTTATATTCCTCCTGTATTAATCTTAGAGTCCATAATATATCATGCAGTGACAGAGTAGTGGATAATTTTATTAAACCTGTGGATGACACCAGGTGGGAAGAGACTACCAGGAAGATGGGTTTAGAATACAAAGTGATTTGGACAAATTGCAAGCATAGTCTGAAGCAGCAGCAGCAGGCTATCCAGCACAGACAAATGCAAGAGAGTGCACAGAGGCAAGAATAATGCACTACATGAAGCCAGGCTGCCAAGCAGCTGCCTAGAGCGTGAGATGAAAGCTGAGTAACTACCGAGGATTGCAAGCTGAGCAAACCCAAACACTGCAAGAAGAGCTAGAAGCATAAGTCCAAGCTGGAAATCACAAAACATAATAATTTAGTCATTATGCTGTATTACATCTTCGAGGCAGTACCACATCCAAATGTGTGTGAGCTTCTTCACGAGGGACACAGAACAGCTGAAGAGAACAATGAAGGTCAACAGAAGTTTAGAAAATGCAAGTAATTAAAATTGTGGTAGCTTAAAAAAAAAAAAAGACTGAAGAAATTATGATCTGTACACCTGTGTAAAGGAATTGATAGGGTTTTTTCCTCTTTATTTAGTTACTGGGGAAAAATAATTTAAAAATAACTTTAAAAAGAGAGGAATGGCTTTAGTTGCAGGAAGAAGGTTAAGCTTCCAGGTTGAGAAATACACATTTTAAAGGTAAGGAGAAGAGGACTCTGGACCAAGTTTGACAGAGAGAGCAGGTCCCTGAGAAAAGGTTATATAAATATCTATTAAAGATGAGTGGGTATTATTTGAGGCTGCAGTGGGAAGACAAGTGGCTTAGATTACCTTTTCTTCAAAAGAAAAGAATCTGCCAGTTCTACAGTTCCAATAGCCTAACAAGCCTAAAACTTTTGAAGTTAACAGAATTTTCCAAGATCCAATCCTTTAAAAAAATGTACAGGTTTTGACAAGAGTGTCATAAAAATAAACCAAAAAATTTATGAGCTATGTTATTGGTTCGCCTGTATTTTACCATCCTCTACAAAAAGCTGTTATCTGTTCATATTTTATTGTAATATGATATTGGGAAAAAATTTTTGTCGTATGCTTAGCTAAGTAAAGAGTGCAACAAGCCATAAATACTAGACAGACTTTTTAAAGGCCATTAGTGTATAGAAATTACTTTGAAAACACCATGAAGTCTATCTACGGTACCTGATCTTAAAAAATTAAATCAACACTCCTAAACTGAGAGCGATTTCATCTAAAGAGAACCATCTATCTGCATGCTCCCTAGTATGCTTTTCTGTTAAGTCTTATGTCCAAAGACAGAAAAAAGTCCATCAAGGAATGACAGACAGATTTATTATACTAGAGTATATACTAGATTACTAAAAATAGATTATTTAAAAATAAATTAAATGATATCTTAAACTAATTAACATACATGTTTTTCTTTACCTATGATATATCAAATTATGTATTTCAACGACAGTTTATCAACATGAATCTAAGCATTCTTTTTAATTTTTTGCTTGAAAGCATTGTATAAAAAACATCACATGAGAATAACTACTCCATGCTCCAAAAATTTTTTTACATTATACAAATCACCTCTGTATAACACAATTCACAGTTTGGTGTCCCCTTTTTTCCTTTTTTGAAGCTTTTAAAACACACTGGCACACAGGACCACATTCAACTCCTGTATAAAGCTAAATTTCTACCTGAATTTGGTGGATTTATAGTAGTATCCAATGTTACTTTTTCTTTCTTTTTTTTCTTTCAAGCATTGAACAGACTCAAGGCTACTGCAGTTACAAAGCACAATGAAGTTTTATGTCATAGGTATTACATCTTTGGACTTTACTGTGAGATCACTCTGCACTTTACAGCAGGACAGTTGATAATTCTGTTGATTTTTTCCCCCCGTTCAGTCTGAAGGATTTTTTGTATCCCCAGTAAATTCCCAAGTAAATTTTCTGGGGCTTGAGCAGTACTCAGTGAACTTGTTCAGGATTTGACCGTATCATCCTTTCATCATCCCATAGAAATTCTCTGCCTGGTAGATAGCTCGTTCAGTTCTGAATTATTAGAGTTTTATCTTCGGATCTGACCCTCACACAGATTATAAATATCAAAATTCTTACTTTTAACTTACAGTCTTGTAAATTAAATGCATATAGTTCCTCCGTGGATGACAAGACAGCAGTTTGCATTTTCTCCCTGAACACCCTTCGAGCTAGTATGTCCCTACTCCTGTCTAAGCACGTTAAAGTGAACTTTTGGCCTCTTGGGGGCACAGGAAAATTTGGTTCCTGCAGCAACTGCAATTCCTCTACAGAATCCCTCCAGTTCGGCTGTCAGCTACAGTAGTATGAATCAAAAGCAACCTCTTGGTGCAAGCATGGGTATTGACCAAAAGTTAACACTATATACATACATTAAAAAAATTTAACCTGTGTGTCCTGGAGGTGTGTCCTTGTTGCCGTGGGAGTGGTAATCATCAATTTCCTGGCTAGTATGGGATCCAAGTACCCTTCAACATAGCTTTAATGTTGTTTTTCACACTTGCAAAAGATACAGATTTTAGCTGTAGTTCAGGTGTTCCCAAATGGAGTAAGCTCTTTTCCTTGACATTGTGCTAGGATGTTTAACTTAACAAAACAGAACAAAAGAAAACAAACAAAAAAAGAACAAACCAACCTCAAACAACAACCAAAAAAATGGTTAAAAAAATAATAGTCACATTGTGATGAAACTCTTTCAGTATTACTATCAACATTTCCAACAACTCCCTGCCAGTATCCATTCAAACTGGTGGCTCAATGTACCTGAGACAGCTAATTAAAAAAGGAAGTGGTCAAAGTCATCCCCTTTTTTTGGTAAACTTCAAAGGTGATCCCTCTCCTTCCTCCTCTTTACATTTTACTGTCTGGCTTTCTGCCCATCCTGCAGCTGTTGGCTGAGCCCGTCTTTCATGGCGTCAAACCTGCCTCCTCACGGTCCATAAAGTTACAGCAGAGATCGTGATACGCAGGTGTGGAAAAGCCAGAAGTGCAAGATGGGCCCGTTAATGATTTTTCTGGCACCCCATGCTGAGTTGCTGAAAAAAAGAGAGCAGCTTGCAGAAGGCAAGGGACTCTTTGTTTGCAGAGGTATTTGAGATTGTATTACTTCTCCCACAGCAAAGGTGTTGAGTTTTCACTTTAAGGGCTGTTTACAGAAATGATTCACCTTTTATACAGCTTTCAAAAAATGCTTTGAGGCTTTAATTGGATGCAGGATTTACATCACACCAGTATGAAAACTCTTACTTTTCATTTAACCCCCCATTAAATCATTCAATGATCTTAGTCACTGATAAGCAGCCACCTCCCATTGTGTGGACTTCACAGAGGAAAACAGAAATCAATCATTAGGGATTCATTTATGTCATAAACTTTCATCTGGAAATTTCTGCACCAATTTATGTTTGGGCAATGAAGGCAGAGGGGACCAACTGCTATGGGAGAAAAAGAACAAAACAGGAAAAAACACAATAATTTGCTGTTATTCTTGAAATAACTGAACAATTTAATAAACTATATCTAAAAGTCTTATCTTATAAAAGTCACTTAAAAGTCTGCTGTATTTTAAACGGTCCTCAAGCTGTGAACTGGGCCTAAAGAACAACTTTTAGCAATTCCAGCTCATGATTTTCAGAAATGGGTGCCTGAAATTAATAGTCTACAGGAACCATTTTCCAGAACACACAAGTGACACCAATCAGAATCAATGGGACTTTAATTTCAAGATCATCCAAACACCAAGGCGTGGCCTGAATTTCACAAAATATTTAGTGCCCAACTTCAACCAGTGTCCCTATCCCCCTCTAGGAGAGACAGCCTGAACAGCTGCTTGTGGGCTTTAAATCTGTCCCTGAGCCCCTGATCAGGTGTGGGATGCTAGCACTTCTACGACCTCTAGGTTCTAGATTCCCTAGCACCCCAAACTTTAGGCATCTGTATTTTGACCTTGGCCTTTTACATCAGTGTTTTAAAGCTGGGCAGTATTTTGATGCTAACAAAGAGTGAGCAAATAAGGACTGAAAGAAGCAGAGAGTGAGGAACATATTGCAAGAGGATGGGAGGTTTAAGAGGAGTTAGTGAGTCAAAAAAGCGGCAGCTACACTGTCATCTCATACAGCAAAAGTTTAGCAAGGGTTTTTCTACACAAAGCTACTGGGCATTGCCCAAATCTCAAAGGTGCAAGTTCAATTCTGCAGCTGCTTATCCATCTAGATCTATGCCATGGTTTAACCCCAGCCAGCAGCCAAACCCCACGCAGCCGCTCACTCACTCCCCCACCAGCAGGATCAGGGAGAGAATAAGTAGGATAAAAGATAGAAAACCCATGAGTTGAGACAAAGACAGTTTAATAGGGAAAGGAAAAGCCACACAAAAAAGTGAAGCAAAACAAGAAATTAATTCACTTCCCATAGGAAGGCAGGTGTTCAGCCATCTCCAGGACATCAGGGCCCTATCACATGCAATGGCTACTTGAGAAGACAAATGTTGTCACTCCAAACATCCCCCCCATGTCCTTCTTCTCTTACTTTATATATTGAGCATGATGTCATGTGGTCTGGACTGTCCCTTTGGTCAGTTTGGGTCACCTGTCCTGGCTGTGTCTCCTTCCAGACTCCCATTCACCCCCAACTTCCTCACCAGTGTGGCCGTATGAAAAGCAGGAAAGGCCTTGGCTCTGTGTAAGCCCTGCTCAGCAATAACAAAAACATCTCGATATTATCAACTCTGTGTTCAGCACAAATCCAAAACACAGCCCCATACCAGCCACTGTGAAGAAAGTTAACTCTACCCCAGACAAAACCAGCACAACCTATATGATGGATGTGCTCTCTCTGGTTAGCAGCGGTAGATGAATTTCAAGCTCCTGGCTTGCTCACATATTTTTTTCCCAATACTTTTGTTTCCATGAACAACCATTTCTGAAGCAGCAATTTCTAGAAACTCAAAGCAGGACTGGGGTCACAAACCTGAAGTCAAGCAGTGCCAACCGTAAATGAGCTGGATGCAGGTGCATGATGCTTCTTTGACTGCTTCAGAAGTGGTTGTGCTACTCAGCATCTTATGAAGTTCTGAGATAGCTGGACATCTCTTCAAGAAAGACCAGTGGGAACCAGAATGGACCTTATTGTCTGCAACAGTGAAAAATGCAGTGTGGGTTTCTCCATGCCTGAAGTTGCAACTTGCTCAGAGCTGGCATGGCATGGCTTTGTTGACAAACAGATGAATCGAGCTCCCTTTCTAAGGCCATTAGGGAATGATATGCATGGATTTCATGCTGCTCCTAAATCCAGTTCTATTAACAGAATTCTAAGGGAACTTGGTACACATAAGATGCTGTCTCTCCTACTTTCCAGTAACTGCTGTGGAAACTGTTCAGCATGGAAATATAACACAATACCTTCAGCATGGAAATATAACACAAACTGCCCAACCCAGGACTCGACAAAGATGGTCTGTAACCTAAAAAAGCAACCGAAGCTCAAAAATCTAACTCAGGGACAGAACTGTCAGAGTATTCACATAGAGCAAAGAAATAGGGAAAGAGATGTAGAGAAAGTAACCACTCTCTATATTTTTACTAGAAACCTATTTCCCAGCTGTCACAAGGAAGAGTAAGGTGAGCTCATGAATAATTGCTTTTGCAGGTTCCCTTGACCGCCAGACTAATCTTTAGCTATCCATCCTGCAGCAGTAATAACCTCCCCACTGTGTCAGGAGATAGATTTTAACAGCAAAGCACGAGAAACAAAATCTTTCTTTAAACTCAACAGATCTCGATAGCCTTTGTGCTGCACCCACAAGTCACCTCATTCATTACATGAACTGGCCTTTCTCATTACGTTTGTGATGCCACAAAATGTCTTCCCAGCCGTATGTACCATAGTTCATGACAACTACTCTGCCATCAGATTTCAGTTAAGAAGCTCTGACCTTGCAGTTCTGGAGGGTCATGAGCCAGTGCTCCCACAAAAAAAAAATTTTTAAAAAAGCATGTTAGAAAATGAAAAGCTGAGGGAGATTGGGCATGGTGGGGAGGGGGAGATGTTGCAGAGTACTATGGTAAATTATCTGCTGTGCCACAGGACTCTTCTTTAGCCACATGCACGCTATACGGTCTTTTTGCACCACAACTCTTTTCTCTGGTGATGATGGCAGTACAATAATAATAATTCTGTAGAAATGGCTACCAAGTGCAGTTCTGGTAAGGCCACTGGAAAAAGCTGCTGAAAAACGTAGCCTTAATTTTATGTACTCAGCTTAGTAATTATAGAGCAAAATTCAGCTGAAAGGAACCAGCAAGGGCCAGGATTTTCACACTTACCATAGGAAATATTTGCTCAGTTTCTTTTTGGGGCTTTGTGTGCTTATGAGAATGAGGTGGCCGTTGGCAGGCTGCCGATCCCAGAAGTCTGGCTGGGTGCTGTGGGCAGAAGAAAGAAAACAGTCAGAAGGATGCATTTTCTAAATGGGATATCCAACTCATGATAGCGTATTTGCCCCTTGATGTGCCATCCTAAAATTCATCTTCCTCTGGAAAAAAGTAACATAAAATACAGGAATGTTTCAGAGATTATATGTTCCTTATTGGAGTCAATCTCCATTTCTTTGAAAGAAAAAAGGCTTCTGAAGAGGACCACATCACGTTTTATCCATACTTCACTCTCTTCTCATCCTATGTATTTTCTTTCCATCAGGCTGTATTCTTCACTAATAATGGAAGTAGAGAGTAAATGATTTAGTGTCAGCAAAACAGGTCCAGTTTTACAAGGGCATATCTGAAGTAGCCCTTCCACATTCTGTCTCAGCCCAAACAAGTGGAAATTACCAGCTAAAGGAGGTCTTGTCTCCTCCTCCTAGTATTTGTACATATATATTTGTATATGTAATAAGCCATATCAAGAAAGCATCTCTAAACTAATCTGAAGATAAATTAGGGAGTAGAATGGGGAGAGGATTTTCCTCCAGATCAGAACCAAGGTCTGCCTCCCAACATAGGGGGTGTGAGATCCAGCAGGAGCACAAGTTGAGAAGAGCTGGAGTTGACAACTTCACTTTACAGAGCACACTTAGATCAATCCAAAATTATTGTGAAACTAAAGTCCTGGACTGTTCACAATTAAGAATAAAGACACACTCGAAAAAAAAAAAAGCGAAACATATTTTTTTCTTTTTGTTTTAGCTGTGTGAGTTGGCTCACTCTAGTGTCAGAGAAGCTCTAGCAGGAGACCAAGGACAGGAAAGGGAGGTGAGCTGACAGTAGCATTAGCTGTTATGTCAGCTTAGTTTTAGCACCACCTCATTTAGAGCTTCTGTGTCAAGCTGATCATTAGCAACAATAAAACTTGAAATCTCTTGAAATTATTTTATTTCTTTTTTTTGCTGGCTAGAAAATTGCAGTGGTTCTTTCCGAGATCTCTCATAAAAAGCAGTTATACACGACGATACAAAATCTGTCTCAGAGACCAAGAACTGAAGCAGAGATTCAAAGCTTTGTTCAGGCCACGTAACCCCACTTTCAACAGAAAAAGAGGGGATGGAGAGGACCCTATTAAGTTTTGCACAAAGGCTGCTCTGATGAATCCTTAAACACAGTGATTTTACTTCAAGCTGGTATTACACTTCCATGAGACCTAGAGAAGTGCAATTACGTCGGTTCACTGTTTGTTCCCGTATCTTCCTCTAGCTGCCTCAAACCACTGGCCGTCAAGTGGCTGCTACGTGCCGCTCCCAGGAGCAGCACACAAGCTGCACTGCACTGATGTTTCAGAAATTCCTGGATCTGGCTCTGCTGGAAGCAGCGTAAGTGTAAGGTATTTACACATTTTCTTTTCTGGCATGAGCCAGAGCTGCAAAGGTTCACAGCTGAGGCAGCAAGGGAGACCTCAGCCCATGAGGTAGGCTTGGTTGGATCCACTGATGGCAAATTTCACTCGAAAGTTCACCTCAATGCTTCAGTCAGTTTCGAGACTCTTAGATGAAAGAGTTTATGACAATGATTTACTGAATAAAAACAATTAATGCCATCAGCAGATTTTCATTATTTGACATGGTAGGTTGGCAATAACAACTATGTGGAAGAGATACACTTGGATTTTTTAATGGATCCGACTTAAAATTGTCCCATGAGATTTTGTACTTCACAGCATAGGCAGATTCAGAACGAGCACATTGAGACAGGCCAAGTTCAACTGAAAAAGGTCCTGAGCAACACGACCTAGATTTGAAGTTGAAGCAGAAGTTGCATGAGAAACCTCCAGAGATCCCTTGCAACTACTCTTTTCAATGCTTTTAAGTGCTTGCAGCAGTAGATTTGATCCGGTCACTTGAACAGAAGCATCCTGCTTCACTTGAGTACTTAACCAAGAGCACTTACAAGTAGTAACAGCCATGGTCATTATCAAAACTGAACACCTCTCTGGACTATCTGCTTTGGCCAAATACCAGTCACTGCCCTGTGTGACAGCTAGGTGAAATATAATGGACCCGTGAACAGGAGACAGCGTCAATAATCCGTTACGGCCTCCTGGCCTTAAAACATAGTGAAAAAATACAGGATTAGATGAAGAGATGTCAGGGAGAAAACACCCTTTGAAGCTTAGTTAGCATTCTTCAAACTACAAGATTATTAGTCTTAGCCTGGAGAAGAGCTTGTGTACCTCAGAAACCATCTCCTTTTTGCAGCTGGTCTAATTAAAGAAGCCTACAAACAATCTTGTCTGTGTCTTTCTGACCACACAATTCAACACAAACTGCTACTGAGAGGGAAAGTAACTGCAAACACCCCAGATACAGCAGGCAGATCAGGCAGCAGGCCAGCTGAGCAAAGAGAGAAGGCAGCAGACCAGCCTCCTGGACCTGGTGCCAGAGGTTAGCTATATGTTGTACTTTGCAAAAAACAAAGTCCTTGTAGCTCTCCTCCTGCAGAAACCCTGCAAACAAGTTAAAACAAGGAAAGGGAGTTATTTCCAGCAACTTCCACAAGTGTGTGCATGCCGTAGTTCTTTGTCAGATTAACATTAATTTTGATAAAATAAAATTTAAGGAAGGGTAAGTCTCAGAGCAAAGATATTCATTATAACTCCCCCAGTCTTTCTTAATGTATTAAACATTGGAGCTCTGCTTTAATTTCAGACCTGAAGAGAAGAAAAAAAGAAGAAAAAAAGGAAAACCTTGCCACAATGCACAATTATTAGAGTCTAAAAAAAAAGGAAAATTTTAGAACTACGTATAACATAAAGTGCTTGTAAGACAAGTAACACTTGCATTTCCTGCATGAAGAAAACAAGGGGGAAAGAAGAGATCCAAAGAGCAAAAGGATCAGGCATTCAACCTAACCTCCTGACTCAGTGAGAATCGATTTTTTTGCTGCTTGCTGCATGGTCCTGAAAGTCAATGCAGATCCTGACTTCTTGCCTCAGATCTGTTTCAGGAGAGATTTTGCACCCATCAGGCAAAGTGTGCCAGCACTGGAGTGAGCAGTGTTATCGGGTGTTAGCTGCAGCACACTGATACTTCCTTGAGAACTAGCACATCATTAGGGATATTTTCACAATGGAATGTGTGGGTCTTAGGTCCATGTCAGACAGAACTGAGAATGCTTTCAAGAAGGAATTAAAAAGACCTTAACTGTTTATTTAAATGTCTTTTTTCCATATGACTTCAGCGCTATTTTTGAAATTTTCAAAAAAGTTTTGATACAGCAACTCTGTATGCGAAGCAAGGAANGAGAGAAAGGAAGGAAGGAAGGAAGGAAGGAAGGAAGGAAGAAAGAAAGAAAGAAAGAAAGAAAGAAAGAAAGAAAGAAAGAAAGAAAGAAAGAAGGAAAGAAAGCACAAAACACTGAAGCAATGAAACACACACCACCACCCCTTTCCCCCAAATGGAGGTATTTTTTGAAATGTGCTCTGGAAGACAAATTAACAGGAAATACATTTCGCAGTGCAATACCTACTATAACAGATACAAAGTCTGAGTCTCTGCACTTTGGGCAGTTATTGCCACCTCCCTGAATTAGCCACAGTTTATACCTACTTGCACTGATATAAATGACAACACAAGAGCAAGGTAACAGAAAACAGGTCTGCAATGTCTATCCTCAGCCAAAGACACCTGCAACCCTTTTACAGAGCAAATGATATATTGCAGTATCTCTAACTTGTGTATACTACAGTAACAGTAATAAGCTCTGTGGAACTACATATAACATCAATTTCAAATTTTTATACACTGGATTTACAAGAGATTTCATGTTGACCAATACGTACACGAACATTGAAACACCCCTGCTCACATGTTACATTCTAAGCACATTTTAAAATAAATTAGTATTTGTTCTTTGGCACAGCTGACGTGAGACCTGCTCCCCCAGCAGCCACCTTGATGAAAAAAACAGTGAGAGTTCACACTCACCAAGGACTTGTCAGCGCAAGGCATCACAGTTCCTGGAGAGCGCTTCCAATTCCCACAGGCAGGTATCTGTCTCAGTGACACAGCTTCAAGGGCACACCACAGACAGCTATGAGATTAAATATTAAACTCCCTGATCACACTGGCATGCAACCTCAGCCATTATGATTTGTAAACTACATGGTTGAACAACCCCAGATTTTCAAAGAAAGAAGTGATAATGTGGTTCACATTTTCACTGTGATTTTGCTGAAAAGCATGAAGGCCTGTGTTGCTTCCAGCCTTCCTTATTTATGCTGCTAAAAATGGACTGTTTCTCTTTCCTAGAAGTTATATACGGTACCTGATTTTTACCTAGATTCTCTGACATCTCCCACTCCATATCCAACTCTATTTGCTGCTAAAGTTAACAGTAACTTTAGAATGAAATGAATATTAATATGTATAACTTTAGAAAGCAGAATTTCACTTTAATCTCAGCTGCTGTGTCTAGAGTTAAAACAGGAATAGCTGGTGTTCAGGAGGTTCTGGTTTGGGAGTTATGGATGCCAGTGGAAGGTGGACTGGAAAGAGAAGGAAGTTTGTTTATATGACTGGTGACAACTTCTTGCCTATCAGCAGCCGCTTTCATGAAATTTCTTTACCAAAAAGTGAAAGAATTTTGGTGTGGGTCCTCAGAAAATGCAGTTCCTCAAAATTGCATGTCAAGAGGTGCGGTCTCTGCTCCTGTCGCTGCACCGGGGGGTCAGGCCCCACCACCCACAGACCTGCTTCTCCTAAGGCAGGTGCGTTTCAGTCACGCCTGGGAGGAGGAAAGGCCATGGTCTCTTTCAGGACAAGAGCCTCTGGGCACGCCTAAAGTGGTACTGCTCTGGGAAAGAAAGGCTAGCTGAAGCATAAAGTGGACCAGTTTGGGAATTTATTTTGTTGTTATTAGAAGCTAGTGTGGGAAGGAAGAGAGGGGAGTCATAGTCTTCACTTTCTAACGTTCAAGTACTGTAGTAGTCACCAGACACATACAAAACTCCAGGTCCCAGGCTCTCCTTGGTATGTAAACTTTTGGCTCATCCCTCTGAAGCCTAATGTTCATATTCACAACCAGCACCTCCTCCCTGACCCGTCCTCGCCCCTTCCTTTTTCCTCTTCCTCTGCTGTGCTGAACACTACGTGCACCTCACTCAGTTTTGTCCCCTCTCAGTTCTGTGACAGTCTGTGCTAAATTTCTTCTTCCTGACTCTGACCCTTTCTTGTCACCCTTTTTCTCCTTTAAAACTTACCTTGGCTTTGGCCCCTACTTTTGGATTTATGTCTGTTCTGTAAGGAAGAGATACCCAATTTATTCTAACATGCAAGCTCAAACAGTCATACGTTTGATCTAGGCTGCAAGGAGCAGACTCTGGGCACTTCTAATGCCCCCCAGTCCTAACAAATCACTCTCTATGTTCCATTGCAGCCCAGCACATATATGGATTTCCCATCACCCTGGAATGGCTCCTCATTCTCCACTATCTCTTGTCCTGTCTGTGAAAGCTCTTCAAAGCTCTGTCCTAGGTGTCATCTTCTGTATCTTATCCTCAGGGAGCCTCTCCTCTTCACACTGATATAACTATTAGGTAAATGGCTCACAAATCTACGTCTCAATACCAAAGTGATCTCCTTCAGTTTAACACTACACATTTAATAACACTTCTGATCTGCTGCCCTGGAAGGATGACTATTTGTTTAAAACTAAACTTTGCAGATATTACTGAGCAGCTTGTCTTTTTCCTTTGATGTTATTTCCTTTTATGTTATTTCTTCTTCTCCATTGCTGTTAGCAGCAAAATTCTTCCCATTTCTAAAACTTCAATTTTCAATACCTACTTTTAATACTTATTTTTTCTACCTACCAGTGCTGGAATATTTCCTGCCTTTCAAATCTTTCTCCCCAATAAAAGAAATAAATCCAGACAACATGCTTCTCCGTATCTTGGCCATCTTGATCAACTGCAAATATTTTCCTCTTCAGTTCTTCACTGCTGCTGTCTTTCTGGAACAGTGATGAACTGAATTATATAAATGCATTACACTCTCAGGACCTGTTGCACTTAGATATAGTAAGATAATCACTCCACAGAAACTTTAATTACATTAAAAATAAAATGGAGCACTAGTAACAAAAATTGTTGATCTATCTCCTCTGCGACTTCCCTTCCTGGACTGTTGATTTTTCAGTTCCTGCCCCATTATCCCTAAGTTCTATGCCAAAGCTGGCTAAAAGCTCTCACCTGCTGGCTTCTTGCAGTGCCAATGATAAACACATCCTCAAAGTGACATTTTAAAAGGCAGTTTGGCCTTGTATTGAAAATCTCCTCTTCAGATTTGTGCCTGACTCCCACTCCTGTTCCCAGATACTAGTTTTCGCAAACCTCTTCAGAGCCTCGATACAAATCCATCCAGTGTGCCCAAAAGTAAGGGCAGAAAGAGGGACAGACAATAGAACTACAAACACACCTCATTTCCTTAGACTAAGAGTGAGAGTGAAGAAATTATTAATTTACAGATTTACACAATTTACTTACGCTTTTAGTTCCTTCAGCTTACCTTCAGTTAAAATAATTTCAGTGAAAGAGGCAACAATCACTATATTTAAACTGTCATCTTTATGTTTCAGATCTATTTTTCGAGAGGCACGAATTGAAGGAAGGAGTGAAATGAATGCTACTGGTGCAGGACACTCTGCCATTTCAGAAAGCCAAGACACACCTGTTTGCTCTCAGCATTTTCACTGATTTCTTCACATGCCAGATCCACAAACCATTTCTTAGGGGCTGCTGATGCTCTGCCAACGCCAGTAAATCAGACGTGCCGAGGAAAGCTTTCTAGCACAAAAGCTGAGCAGCATGAAGCAGCTGGTGTCCACGCCAGGAAACTCTCTTACCTTCAGGGCAATGCAAGCTGCCCACCAGCAGCCCTTCCCAGAGCACCACGGCCGCTGTTCTCTGCAACAGGACTGTCTGGCACGTTTCAGTCTCCAAGAATGTCAGCGTCTTTACCTAAACCAAGATTACAGATGGCACTTCTATGCCTGAGATGGGTTTTATTAAAACTCCAATTTTCAGCAGTTAAATACACGCAATTCTGCTTAGACATAACTGGTGTTCCAAGTGTAAGTAACATCTGAAAAAATGATCTGTTTTCTTGCTATTCAGCCAAATCTCATTCACTTCCAGAGTTTATTAGACTTCCTGGCATCATCCAAGAAAAAGGAAAACATCTCCTTACTTACCTTGTAATTGTTTTAATAGCTATTTGCAACAAATTTGCAAGAAATACAGCTTTTTTTGTAAAATGTTTTGCATATGGATTTTTTTTTTTTGGTTCATACTGATCGACAGGTGAATTAGACGATCACTGTAGGCCCTTTTCAGCTGAACTATTCTATTCTGTCTTCTATTTTAACATGAAAGAGAAGTATTGAAATGTGAACTCTGGATCTGGTCCTCCTCTAGTCTAGGGTTGCTCCCTGCAGCAATCCCATAAAAATTCTCTTTTCTCAGAATAACAAGAAATCGACCTTTCTGTAAACTAGACCTGGAGAACAAGAACAGGAGACAAAAGTTATTTTAAGAATTATTTTTTTTTAACTTCATGAGGCTGAGGATTCTCATTTAAACAAAACTGAAGAGAACAGCTGAATCAAATGAAAACAGAAAGAAGACTTGCCTGTCTTAGTATGAGGGGAGCAGAGAATTAAAGGAAAAATTCAGTGGCACTAACATTTATGGACATTTGCACTGTGAGCGTAAGCACCTAAGAATCTGAGCAAATATTAGTACAGGGGTTGAATATCTCTCTGTAACCCCGATGTGCAACAATACAAAACCAGGAAATGCTCTAGGCGATGTCTATGTAAAAACCCACATCAATTGCCCATATCAGTTAAAAAACAGAGATACATTTAAATTAGTGCCAGTTTGTGGGCAGGCCTTTGATTGAATGCAATTTGTATTTCATAGAGAAAAACAGAAGTTTCTGGGCCTGGTTCTCCACAGACTTGCACCTGGGTGGCTGCCTATACTCTTGCATTGCACAGGTTATCACTACAGAGTGGCTCAGTATCACAGGTATTTGCAGCTCCTTGTGCAACTAGAAATATATTCCTAAAGTGCAAAATACTTGGAGAAAGGAAAACCAGCATTCAGAAGCCAATCTGCGTATGTGCCATGTTCCTGTCTTTCTTTTCCTTCCCAACTCCAGTCCTGGGACCACAGCTAAGCTGCTCCAGGCTGGACATGCCAAAAGGAGCCAACTTATTGCAACCATCTGAACTCACGGCCTGAACTTTCTATTTTCCATAGAGTATACCTGTTCTAAAAATACCTTGACTGCATTTGCTCTTCTACCTGTTCTTCATTTGCTTGTCTTGTCGTCCTGCCAGTATTATAGCCTGAAAGGCTCAGGGGTTTTCAAGTCATTTTCAAGAGGCCTTTTCCCCTTTTTGTGCATTAAAGACTGCCCCTTCATTTCTCCGCTTTTCTTTTCTCTCACCTGTTTGTGAACAATCACTTCAGCCTCAGCCAAGCACACAGAAACAAGCACTGAGCCAAGGCATATTTGCCTTGGGTCAGGCAAACAGGGTCTGTGTGGCCACCCTTGGCCTGGGGCAGGATGAAAGGCCATCCAGGCCCCCTCACGGTTTGGTGACACCCCGGCCAACCCTCCCTTCCTTTGGGAACAATTACAGAGGGTCACCCAAAAGTGGCTACAAATAAACCTCTTTCCAGAAGCTGAGAGGCTGGTTTCTCACTGCCAGTACTTGGGACCTGTTTTCTGCTGTCACTTACACTGGTGGGAGCCCAGGGTGCTGTCACAGAGGGAAATCACCCAGGACTTTCTCTTGGTGCATGACTTGGCTTCCTGGCAGCTAATCCAGACTAGGCAATAGTTCGTGTGTGGGTTTTATCTTAAAAAAAGAATAAGAACAATTATACTTATGTGTTTTCGCTTTTCCTCTGTTAATGGGGTAGTTTCAACTTTCTTTCATGCTCTCCTTGCCAGCTCTGCACACTGCGCAACAGTTAATCTAAATCCTCCTAAAAGCATCAGCTGGTGGCTGAATTCTACGGAAAAGTAATTTTAAGAAGGGATGAAGTTTATAGAGACAACATCTGCTCAGACAGTAGAGGTGGAAATGAACACGCTTTTAATGGCAATGGAATAAATCTGTTTTAGTGCAACATGGGTGCCAAGCCTTCCTGTCAGCCTACACAAAAGCATGAAGCAGGCCTGAGCCCTCTCCTCTGTCTAGGATGTCCTCTCATCAGAGGGGTTCACTGCGAGCTGTTCCTGGCTCCAGCTTGGAGACTGTAGCTGTCAGGTGCGAAGAGAGAAAGCAGAGTGAAATTTGCTTATACAAGCCCCTTTCCAGCCTGAAGCCAAAAGATACTGTTTGGAATCCTTCAGTACACTGTGGGCCAAAGGCAAGAGCTCCACTTTATGTATTGTAACGTTCCACACAGCACATTTCTGGGAGTAGAGAGACTGGGTCTTAAGCTGGACAGGAGGCTGAAGCCCTCTTTTGATCCAAACCAAAGCATTTATCTTATCAAATTGGTCATCTCTTCCTCTCACATTGGAAGCCACCTTAAAAGCCTCAGCCTCATAGCTTAAATCCTCTAACTCAAATCTAGCTGGTCACCTGCATCCTTACCACAGGAAGAATGTGCAGCCTGGACAATGACATCAGCTGCAAGGGACCCAGCTGAAGCTGTCCAAGAAACAGCTGGGACAGCTGTCCGAGGAACAGCATTGGCAAGCCCAGTCTTCACCACTGGAGATGAGGACATCGGACAGTGTGGGAGCACTGCAGCTCTGCCACCACTGTGGCATGGGGCCAAAACTTGTAGCTTCTCTCTTCAGTCAAAACAGAAAGCAACCTACACATTATGGGTGAGTGATAGGGAGCAGAAAAGTCCTTTACACATTAGAATTGCTAATGTTGTTACGTTGTCTATGTGATGAGTACACTACAAGTCTGGAGGCAGGGAAAAGGTGGTTCTGATGATCAGTTACTTGAGTGTTTGGTGTAAGCCTTTCTGAGAAGAGGAAAAAAGCTGTATCATGTCGCAACATCAAATGGAGCATCACTTAAGAACACCTGCCTCATGTTAAGGAAACCAAGAAAGGTATATTAAAATTAAACCAAAAGATGGTTAAAGTTTCATCTCAAAACATTCCCTGGCCATATTCTTCTTTTTTTTTCTTTCAAGCCAAATAATCTTCTTTGAAAGAAATATTCACTTCTGATTCCTATTCCATCATTAGAATTACGGGGAAAAAAAGTGGGAAAATAAAAGAACAGAAATAATTTCAAAATCTCATTGTCTTTTACTGAAAAATGATCTTAGAAGACTGGATAGAGCACTCCTCATTTATACAACTACTTCTTTAACTTGTAGTAATATTGCCAGAATTTACCAATACTAGGTTTTTCCAAGTTGTTCAAAGGTTAGGGGTCATGTAATACACTTTCTGTATTTACAAATAAAACTTTAGGCCATATTGTCAAATATACAGGGTAAAGTCCTAGTTTCCTATTCTGTAATTCACCCCCCCTCCAAAAAAAAACACACTACTTCTCTTTTCTTTCAAACTGTTTCATTGTCCAGGTTACCATTTGAACATTAAATAAAAAATTCTAGTATGGAACTGTGTTCCTAATTCGTGTAGCAAACATAGCAATTTATACAGCAACTAATATGCCCAGAACAGGTTAATTCAAGCACAAAATGACCACAAGTATACCTACGCACAATAAAAATATCTGGATTTAAGATTAGAAGAGAGCAAGGGTCACCACATTTTTCATTGCTGTAGAAAAAGGATGTTATTTTTGTCCCTTGCAATATAAATGAGCTTAGTAGGCCCAACATGTGAAATACCTTCAGGACAGAACTGACTTTATGAAATGATAGATGGACATAACCATTGAGTTCATAATCATAACAACTGCTTTTGACTTCTCTCCAGAGCATGTTCTACTTAGGAAAAGAATGCAAACTGCAAATTAAACCCTCACTTATCCTCACAACCTGACAGTCTGGCCCAAGAAATACTGCTAAGTCTGGCAGACTGGGAGAGTGATGTGTGCATCACATGGAGGTGTGAGGAACGCGGCCCACCCCGGCTCATCTCACAGGGCACAGCTGGGGAACTGTACACAAAGAGGGGAAACAAGTGGCTTTGAGGGGAGGAGGTGAGAAGGGGCCTAAAGCAAAAATGGGAGATATTTTGGTTTGCTTCATACCCTGCTGCTATTTCAGCCAAACATTTTTCGTTGCCAACTTATATGAAAAGGGGTTTTTTACCAAAACAGTTTTCAGACACCAGAATGAATCCCTTTGATTAATGTAATTAAAACTGGGTGTGCTACGGAGTCCTTTCAAGCATTCTTCATCACTCTCCTCTAAACCTGCCCTTTTTGCATTTTCAGTTTACAGCACCTTTGCACAGGGACACAGTGAGCTGGAAGGGAAGGTGTTCTACCAAGAAGATTGGGGTAAACACCCATGAAGCTTCTTCTAAGCATTTGCACCCTCCTTATCTCTGTATCGTTCTTCAACTTGCACACCCTCAAACGTTCTCCCTGCCTTCATGCTGCTTAGTTTCTGTGTGGAACATCAAAAACTTGAATACCTCGATCAAAATTCTTTTCTTTAGCTCTTTAGCTTCCTCCTTAGCAGAAGCAGCAGGTCCCTGAATCTGACACAGAACTTCCCTAGCCTAGAAACACTGTCTGAATAATTAATATTTGTCTCCTCTAACTTTCTATGATCCTCTTCCACCCTGTGTTATTCCTGTGGTATGCAGGTGTACATGAGTTCTCTCTCAAATTGACAGTAAAATGAAAGGATCATCCCAAGCCCTCCAAGAAAAATACGAGGGTGTTAAACCTCATTCTTTGCAACTGAGAAGTTACAAAGAACTGAGATACTGGATGAGCATCTAGCACCCAAACCTAGGTCCAAATGCAAACCTTGCCAGGCAGCCGTCTGGCTGAAGAATACTGCAGGGAAGGCAAGGAGCAATTCCACCACCATGGGGCACAACTACTCTAGCAAAACCACAGTGAAGCCACAGCTTGACAGGCAAAAATGCTGTTCTGCTGGAAGAACTTATTTCTTTCAGGGAACATCTATCAGTAAAAGAATTATTTTGCCTTTGTGTGAGCATTTGAACCACAAGGAATGAAGCAGTGGGTCTCTTGCCACAGCAGATCATGGCAGCTGCCTCCACTATTGTCCAGCAGGAAGCACAGCCTAGGGAGGAGTGACTTTGGATGGCACAATACCAGTCTGAGTAGCACTGTTTGAAAGCACGAATGCTTTGTTTAACTATAACATAAGTTGCTTGTCTCTTTCAGCTGCTCACATCCTTTGCCTAGAGAAGCCAGGGCCAGCTGCTCCATAGTGGTTCTTACAAAGGCGCCAGAAGGCAAAATTTTAGAAGACATTACTGTAAAGTCAAAGAAAAACCATAACCAGAATTTTACTGTTAACTTTTAAAAGAAATAAAAATGGTTCCATTTCAACAGTTTTCCAGCACCTGGGTACTCAGTTTCTAGAGTAGCATTTATCTCTATTTTTTAAAAATTTCTTAGCATCACAGTACTCGTATATTTGTGTTAGACATTTTATACTATAGGCAGAGTAATCTATGCTCCAGATCCACTGAGGGTGATTGAGACACCTCTACAGAAATCAAGGAAACAGTTTTAATCAACTAATACTCCTTTCCCTTATTTCATATATCTGGCAGCCTTGATTCAACAGGCAAATTCAGATTAATGGAAGAGCTGCAGCAAACCAAGTCCATATTTGCAGGATTGTTGTAAAAATTAGGGTACAAACCAACATACGGGTGTAAAAAAAATAGCGAAATTAAAGAGAGGAGCAAAATAGCAAAGGCCAGGAACAAGATCTCCTTATTTCAGTGACTTTTAAGAGGATCAAAATGAGCAAGTGATACATAAATTATCAAAACCAAAAGTTGGGCTATTTCTCATCCTAACCCAAAGAACAATGTCCTTAAATAGGCATGCTGTAGTACAGTCAGTCATGAAAACCACTTGTTCACATGTTGGGCAAATTAATCAGCTTCTTTTTTTATTTAAATAATTAACACATTACTTTGGATTTTAGAATTTAATATGTCTATCCGAAATGTAGTTCAGTTTTCCTTTTCCTAGAGATTGGGATGCTTTTTGTTTAACAAGCAGAAAAAAACTGTGATAGAAGGATTACACCAAAGGGACAACACCATGTTACAGGGCTTGATTCTCAGGTGACACAAATGAGCACTGATCCATTGATGCTAATGAGTTACACACTCCTACAACACTTAAAGATCTGGCTTCTTTTCTTGCTGCCTTCTTGCTGTCAAGTTTTTGTCATCAGTTTTGCTTTGGGGCTTCCTTCCCCTCCTCCCCCCAAGTAAACTACCTAAATGTTCAGCTATGACCATGCGTGTAAGTAACTCAACTTTTTGATTTTATATGCTCAGATTTTCTTCTGAGCTGTTAATTATTACAGCCCAGTGGAAGCAGCAGCCAAACGTCTTCACAGTCCCATTGGTTCTGTAGTTTATTCTTTAGTCTTCCAGTCTGAGAAGGATGATATAAAAATATTAAATTATTTAATACTCAAAACGAAGAAGAAATCAAAGATAGCAAATACCTTGCTAAATCTTAGAAGATGTTCTAGAGATATAATTAGGAATGAAAATACCCTAAAATATACTAAGCTTCCCCTTGAAGATGGGACAAAACTCTATTCCTCCCTCTGCTGTTTTCTGACCATCTTTCTACTCAGAGGAAAGCAGCTCATTTTTCTTACTGGTCAAGATCCTTCAGGAATTACAGAAAAGGGCTCCCACACAGTTAGATGTGCTTTTCCTGAGATCAGCCTGCAAAGTGGAAAATCTGCCTGGCTACATGTTAAGGACAATTTTGAATCCATCTTCCTTCCCCCTCTCTCCAGTACCTAGGTCAGCACAGAGTAAATATTTGGAACTCCATATCTAAATGCTGGTCTTCTACACTCTGTAAAGTTTCCTTCAGATCTTAGTAGCTTCCAAACTCTATGCCTGATAAAGGAGAGTTCCAGACAGTGTTATCTAGAGTGGTAACACAGAATAGCATGAGATAATACTCTGTGGACAGTGCACCTGCAAAGGTGTATGAGCCAAATGCATATGGAAGAGATACGTATGTGAAACAGAGCTGAAATGACAGTCCATGGGAATCAAGGAATTATATTTATGTCCCCAGACAAAATGCTCTGCACTTCAATGAAAGCTTCTCCCACACTGTCTGGTCTGTCTCTGAGGGCATCTCAAACACTGTCTGAAACCTGCTGTAGAACTGGGTCTCAAACACAGCCTTGTCACAGACTGATTCAGTTCTTTGCAACCATATTCTGTTTCTGTATATCAAATTGTACACACTTGTGAACAGAGGAAAAATAACTAAACATTCTTAGAGTCATAACTGGTTGCTAAATTGAGATAGAGGTATTTTTTCTCTGAAGTCTGTGTTGTTCTCTAGGATTACTGAAACTAAATTTCCCTTGACATCACTCAAAAGAAACCCCAGCTCCACAACCCAGTGTAGGAGAAGCAGATTACTTAAGATTATAGGATTAGGATGTTTTTACTAGTTCTAATTCCTTCTCCATTGGCAATGTGTGTACATGGTTATTCACCACAAACTATTCGCTGTCCTGGTTAAAAATAGCGGTTTCACTCCTTTTTCCCAGCAGGGAGGTGTTCACACCATAGCTGATACTAACGGGCTCTCTTGTTAGAGAAACCAAGAACAGGATAAGCAAAGGGTCTGAGACACTGACCTGGATAGTTTTCTTTTAGTCCCTTTGGATTAGAAGAAAAAGAAAATACCACTAAACCAGACAGCAGCTGTGTCGCATGCAGAAAGGGGACTCTTCTGCATAGAAGTTCTGAGCATGCAAGGTTTCATTCTTCTTCAACAGACCGTTCACAGGTAACCCACAAAAACTGAGATTTATGAGAGAAATGGACACTTTAGGAAACAGACCCTTAAAAAGAGACTGGTATTATCTGTAGTGTTTTTCAAATGTTCAACCATGCAAAGTCTTGCAGTTGACAAAGCCCTAGACATTTCTATTGAATAATTTTCTTAGTTATCTAATAGATAATGACGATATATTGCATAAAATATATAATGTATTATATATTATATATAATTAATATATATTGCAAAAAATCAGTTGATTTTTCAAATTAAAAAACAATATTCAAAGAAAATGTAACTTTAGAAGCCTAAGAGGACTAAGGAATAGTCTCAAAGTACTTCGTGTTACGAGACAATTTGCAGCGTGGAAGTTGATGTCCAGGGACGTCCACTTAAAAGCAAAATAAAGTTTTAGTCAGTATTTTTTTTTTCCTTCCAGTAGCTGGGAAACAAAGCACAAAACAAATGACAAGTAAACATTCAGCCACAGGAAGCCATTAACAACAGTGGGCACCAATTAGGGCCCAGCAGGTATCCTTTACACCGCCTGGTGCTCTAGCTCCTCCTCAAATACTTTGGCATAACACTCACAAACTCAGGCTTAGGAAACAACAGGCTGTTTCATTTACTCTGCAATTTGTAGCCACATATTCCTGCTGATAGGCCCATAAACCTGTTTGTAGTCTTCTTCTGTTTCCCTTCAAGTTTGTGTCATTAGAAACTACAATTACTGTCTGTCCAAAGAGAATACTCTTCAGGAAAGAAAATAAAATTGAGTAACTGTGATCCTTTTCCTCTTTGTCTCTCTCTCACTCCTTTTCAACTTTTCTTTTTGAGGAGAATGCATAACACAATGGCTGATGTCAGGCAAATGGGCTCACTGAGAAAATATATGTGAATTCTCAGATTTGTGCAACAGGGACATTATTTTTTCAAATCACAGATTTTCCAGTAGAACAGTGAAAAACACATTGTTCTCAAAATTAAATCAAGGTCTGCAAGAATTAAAAAAGACCAGAAAATATGTTCTACTTCAGCCAAAAACATTGCACAAAATTTTCGCAGTTTTGAGATCCTCATGTCAATTGTAAGATACTTTGTATCTACTATCCAAAACACCTGAATGAATTACCCAAGCCTTTTAAAGTCACTCATAGATTGCGCCTTACTCCTTCCCTCATGAAGTACAGAGTTTTATTGAAATACGACACAAAATAAGATTCTCACTTTTACATTGAGACTGTAAGGTAAAAAATTACAAAGCAGGTTGCAATCTCCCAAACCAAGATTTTACCAGCTTGCTGCTGTTTTTCTGAAATGAAAAAGTACTTTTGCAGCATTATAGCACTGCAAAAAGCACAGGAAAGTCAGAGTCCCGCCCAGAGAACTGCGAGATCTTCCTGGTGAGTGTCACAATGTAAAACAATATGGGTGAAACAACCCACTCAATTCCACTAAATCAACCTTTGTCTTACGACCATCCACAGCCAAGGTGCTCTCATGTGCCATTTCGGTTTCTGTCATCACTGCTAGATGAAAGTTAACCAAAACATCATCAGTTGATGTTTGATAGTTTCTTGATGCTCTCGTCATTACAAGACAACAAAGAAAGCAAACCAAAACTGTGTTAATTCATCACCCTCCATGTTTCTCTTCGATTTTCCTTCACTTTTAATAATTTTTTCGACGGTTTTTTGCCGTTAAAAAAAAATCAAAGCAAACATCAGCAAGTGAGTAAGGTACTTTCAAATTGTACTAAATGTCAAATCCCCACTGGCAAAGGTGTGCCCAGTTACCCACCTCTTTGCTCCCTCCACTGCCTCTGCTGACAGTTCTCACTGAAGCTCCCAACTCTTGCTCTTCCAGCAGCATGATAGAGTTGTGCAGCCTCTGCGTGCAACAGCCTCCACAACAAGAGTTGAAAATCATCTGTGACAGAGAGATAAACTCTACAACAGAGTTCCCAGAACAGTCATCCAATGGCTTTTGAGGAATAACCAGATATATACCTTAACCCTTGTGTCATGTCTCGGTACTGTCATACAGGTGTGGGATATAGGAGTGTCCTTATTGTGCCTGGATATTGGCAGCCTAGAATCCAGAAAGATAACTGACAAAAAACCCACAGACCCTCTGTGTACCCAGAGCTCACCTGTTCAGTGCTCATGTCATGGGAAGTGTCTAGGAACCACTGAGTACTGCATCAGCCCTGACTCCTCACTGCTGTTGCTCTGCAGCTCAGCACCTCAAGGAGACCCTGTGGCCACCAAGGTAGAGAAATTCAGTACCTGTCTGGTTCCTCTTGGCTCAGCAGGGAACTGAGAGCAGAAGGCTCCACATCACTGTTTCCTGGCATGCTGGGACAGGAGCACTGTGTGACAGAAGTGAGTGAAACGATCCAGGCACCGATATTCCTCAGCAATACAGAAAATGACACTTGAGGAAGCCTGAGCATGGGAGGCCAAACAAGTTTGCCCATTTTCACAGATCAGAGAACTGAACTGAGTGGACTCCGCTCACGTGCTGCTCCATGAATACACGTGAACTCAAACATCCTCCTCCATAGCTAGAAGGATATGACTGTTGTGGACTTTTACAGGATTTTCAGAATGAGGTTTATTTGTTCCATTTGAGATTAGCCTAGACTGGCCTTTCCCAGGTACCGAACTGCTGGAGAGTTTCACCCATTACAATGAGAGCTTCCCCGTTCCTCTGTGGGAAGGAAGCAGCTGTGCCTGTGCAACTTAGCTGCATACACACATTTCAGTTTTGTCTTGATACTTCTCAGAAAGAAATTTGGGACACAAAATAATACACTTAAATACTGATCATCTAAGTATACACAAATCCATACATGAAGCACCAGCTAATAAGAAAGGCGTTGCTATTTGCATGACTGAGTGCGTATATATAAGCAACCCTTTCAGCACTAAGAATATATCTTTGAAAACTACATCTTGTACTCTAAGGTCAAAAGAGATAGTGTCCCTGCTCTACAGCCACCTAGAAATCAGGTGGCTCATCCAAGCCAGTCATCCAGGCTCCTTCTGTAGTCGAGCAAGAGAGATAAGTGTCTCCAGATTGCCATTTATCCCATTCTAGGATAGGTGAGTAAAACAGGTGAGATGAATCCCTGGCATGGGATCTGCTGGGGGAGGGTGAGGAATTACTCCCTAGATTACTCCCTTAGGAGACATACTTAACTTTTAGCAGCTAATGTTGAGAGGAATCCCATAGTACAAGATTAGGGAGGATTATAAAGATTCACACACTTGTGAAAATTCGCATTATATTTGGCTTACAAAGAAAGTCAAAATTTAAATTTCCCATGCAAAAAAATCATCTTACACTCTCGACCATTCAAACTGTAGATCCCTCTATCTATTAGTCAGACATTTGTGGAAGTTTTGTGTGTTTTCATAAAGAAATAAGGTTCATGCTGTTCTGTTTTCCCAAGAAAATGAGGTTCACATTCTGAATATTAAGAAATTGTCTGTTGCAAACCTGTTAGCCATTTAAATATGACAGAGATATATAAAAAACTTGAAACATTTGGTGGGAGCATGTTACCGAGTAAAGGACAGATCTGTCAGTGCTGCCAAAGAGGAAAGGTGGGAACATGTCATCACTGCTGAGATCAGAAATAAAATTTAACCCAGGGAAGGAACTTGTTTAGCTCACTTCTTCCATTCACCTGACACCACAGTGTCAATTAGAGACAATAGTTTTTCCACATCTGCTGTTCTTCAGGAGTTCAAGGTTCTGTTTGGGTTTTGCACAACATGCATGCAAACAGTGAGAACAGCTCTTGTCAGTAGTATCTCTCCAAGGTGCCTCCTGCCCCACTGAAACCAGTGGCACTATTTCCTCCTCTCCATGCCAGCTAAGTATGTGCTACCATTTGCTGCCTATAAATGCAGGTCATTCCACACAGGCAAATATCTCAGAACAAAAACCTGCTCAGCCCACCTGGGCACTGTTTGCAAGTTCTTTTAAACCACTAGTAGTTACATTAAATAGGGAAAAATATTTCATACTTTGATGAGACTAACACCTGGCATTCTTGCAAGGCTAACTCTTCAAGAAATTGAAAAATTCAGGCTTGAACTAGTAACATATATAATCTTCAGTCACAGTTTCTCCCTGCATGGAAAAAACAATGTGCTACTTCACAAGCCCTGAATAAACTAAACTCAAAAATAGGCTGAGAAAGGGGCAGACACTGCATTTACTCTGTTTTCTCTGTTCATTTTCTACTATCACCCCCTTTAGGATTTTTCCTTCTCATGTCAATTATTTACAAAATGGAGAGAAAGCATACAGACAAGATTAAGTGAGCATCTGATTAAAAGTGGCTCTAAATTCTGGAAGTCAGAGCCTGATGCCACAAAGCAGGTAAAATGCAGATCTGCATTTCTCTGCATTGCTGTGGCTGGTTAAAAAAAAATTAAAGATATCTACCAGCACTATATTGATATTCAGGTGCTGAAAAGCAACTGTCACAGTCACAACTGAAACGCCAGCCTACATACAGTGATTCACATCTTGCGTTCCTTTAAATATAACTATAACCCTGTCATGCTAACAATCCCATGGAAATCCAAACTGGGTGAGGAGGGGAGCTTTCATTTCCTAGTTACTTTACAACCATTTCACCTGTCTTGTCCCAGAGTCTGGTGCTGCGTTCCAGTAATGCAAGCACTGGGAAGGCTGGAGAGGTGTGAAAGGACTGTAAAACAGAAACACCAGGAGACACCATGGAGATCATCAGCTCACACACTACAGTTTTACAGCCCCAGTTTCCAGCCACGCTAGCTCACAGACAGCCAAAGCCTGGGCTTCTGCAGGCAGTGAGAGGAGCAAAGCAGTGGCCGCACTGGACACACCCACCTGCTTCCACTCTTCATAGCCCATCTCATATGTACATTCCCACACTGAGCAACTGTGAGATTTGAGTTCACAAATCTGGTGAATTTGAAGCATTAAAGAGTGTCTTTAGATGCGTTGCTTCACTGCAGATGTACTTTATGGGGGTTTTCTTGTAATACCTGCTACATCCAACAGAGAAATGGATGAGAATCCTCCAGTAAATCAGAATCCAGCTCAGTTTCTCCTGCAGTCACTTTTCTCCTCTTGCCCTTCAATATTCTCCAAATTTTTTTCTTCTGAAGAAAGCATCTGAGAAAAATTCCAAAATTACCATCCTTTAGTCCTACACACTTTCATTCTTTAATATAGACCAGCATAATGAAGTCTGCAGTCTTAAAGTTATTTTTATTTTATTTGCTCAAAATAAATAGCTGTCAAGATTAAAAATGAGTGATTAGCTGCTAATATATCAATGAATTGCATACCCAAGCTAAAGATTTTAAGTCCCAATACAGTTTTACAGACTTCATCAGCACAAACGACTCAAGAGGACCACGAGTTTCACGCCTTGTAAGACGCATTACGGACACATTAAGATTAATAAAACAGGCAGAATCTGGGAGCAAATCTCCATCCACATCTACATTAGCACAGCACAGAACGGAGGAAGCTGAACCTGCAGGATGAAAGTCAGTGTTCAGCACCCAGAACCCACTCGTTTTTTTTTTACTTTGAGCTACCTCTACTATGGAACTGTGAACCAAAACACCCACTGGCAGCTGGCACACACAAGACAAATCGTGTATGTCTGTCCGTCCGTCTGTCCATCCATCCTCACCCCACTTCATGATGTGAGCCTCCAAGTGCCAAAGAGGAACAGCTGCAGGCTCACTTCAAAGTAGGTCTGAGGTAATTAGCTCTAAAGACTTTTGCTTCATAAATATTAATAGTAATATTTTAATGTATCTCAAGTACTTCCGGTTTAAAATGGTTGGGATAAAGCTGATTTAAAGTTTGTCAGCACTTAATTAAATATGCTTATTTTCATCACCATTGCTATTTTCCTGCTCTATACCCAAAACGCTCCAGGGGACACCATGGCCCTGCAGACATGCTTGCAAATGAACATGAGTGCAATTAGACATCTACAGGGCTTCACAACAAAAGAGCTGAGCTGAACTATTAGTTTCTACAAATATAGTCTCCCTCACAGGTAGATCTTGGGCAGAAAAAAAATTGTTTGTTTTGGTTTTTTAAATTTAATTTCCATATATACATTAAATCCTGGTATATAACTCACTGTGGAAAACGCAGTTTGAACAAGCTTAAGAGAAGAGAAGAAAACTTGAGCTGTTGTTTCTTTTTAGGCTTCGAGGCCCACATGGCACAGTTGACAAGGCTACAAAAGTTCAACCATTTTGTGTGTGCAGGCCCAGGTAAAGAAACTCTGCATTTTCCAGTCCCCCATGTGCTTATTTGATGTACACATATAATGGGAAATAATGCTGTGGAAGCCCTGAGCAATAATGTGTGAGGCACTCCTGTAAAAAGAAGCATTAACATATTTTTACAAATCGTTATGACAGCTCAGTAATTGAATACAGCAACTTTTCCAGACCTATTGGCACACAAGTGTGGGAAGAGCTTGCCTACAGGCTGCTGGTTCTGCAGGGCAGTAGCTGCAGGCAATTCAGGGGACACTTTCACTGGCAGCTACAGGTCAGGAAAATAAAGGGGAAAAATACTTTGAAAAAAAGAACTTGAAGAACAAAACATAAAAATAGACTTTTGATGGTTTGAACAACATAAAGCTATTTGAAACTGTCTGAACTGTTAAATTAGATTTATTTAAAGAACATAAATAGCTGGTTTGGTTTTAAAAGCACTTCAGCTTCCATTACCAAATGAAGTTTTTCTTAACCCTCAAGCTTTAACAGAATTACGTAATCCTTTTTTAAACAATTCCTAACAGTTCACGAGGGACATTTGAGGCTAGGCACCAGACAAAACAGTGCATGCAAGGATCTATCCTATTCCTTCCCCACCTGCAACTCTCAGCTCTCACTTAAACTAAGCACTGAATTTTAAACTTGTACAAACCTTTCATTTCAGTTTAATAGTGACTTATAATTATTCAGGCTAAATCCACTGCTTACTGACATAAATTAAACAAATGGAATTCTAAATTACAATGACTGTTAAAGACAAGGTTTTTTCCACTGCAATATCTAAATCAGTGTGAAATCGACCCAAGTTGGAGGTAATTTTGCAGTATACATAAAGCCCTAAAGCACGCAGAAACAAGTATGCTCCTACTGTTTGTATAAATAAAACAAAACTTGTAACACACAGCGGCCTTTGTAGCCCTTTCTTAATAAGATTTTGATAAAATACAAGGGAAAATACTCTCTGCTCAACATTTCCCTAACCTTCACCAATAAAGAAAAAAAAATCCACAGATGAGTCAACACTTTTTAAATTGATTGATATTTTACACAAGACAAAATTAAGATTCATATGTCACAATTTAAGCAATTCTCTCCCAATGGTGACTGTGTCACTCCAAAAATAATTCAGTGCAGTATTCCCCTGTTAAGTACGGAGAAAAGTGTTTCCTTTAGAAGAGGAAATTCTCTTAAGGAAGTTGTTTTAAGCTAAATAAAAGTTCAGGATGAAGCCAGCAAAAGGTGTGAAGGATTTCTCTTTGATTTCCCAGCTTGTGTATTTGGGCTCAGACACAGACTACATTTTATGCACATATTAATAGGATGCTAATAAGCCTACAACTCTACTTTGACAGGGACCTGTAGAGACAACCCGATATGTGGCACCAGATATAATAGCTGTCTTAAGCAGGAGATTTATTTCCCTCTCACATAGGGGGTAAATCAGACTACATATTTTTTAATTACAAGTTCAGATGAAAATGTCATGCAAAGTTAGGCTGTTATTTTTGTTGTAATGTTTCTCAGTTAAAGTTAAACCTTCAAAAGATCTGAATAGAATCCAAGCCTTTGAGACTTACTAGGAGCAGGTTTTGCTCTTTGCTGGTAACCTTACATGCAAAATGAGGCCACTCATTTGCAAACCCTCGTAAATTACTAGGTCATGAAAACAATCCTGGTATCAAAAGCACAGAAATTGGCAGCATTTATTTAAACAGCTTGCTGCATCCCATGGAAAACTTGGAGAGAGATTCCATCTAGCTGTAAACTGCAGAGGTATTTTGAAGTTAAATCATTTTAAAACGATGCTGAAAAATTTATAAAAGTGATACAAAGAATAATAAAAAGTAGTAGGTAAGACTAATCTCAACCATGTATTTATCATAATTCGTATTTACTATTAAAAAAATAATCCAGAAATTACATCTAATATATCTGGTGCCACATATCCTAAAAATTAATTTAACCACACACTCAAGAAAGGCTTCCACATACTTTCTCCCCCGAACAAATTTTGTTTTCACCATCTTAACTTGGGGATTTTTTCATGTTTCTTGAACAACAAAAACAGATTAGGACAAGTTTTTCATCATCAGACACTAAAAAAAGGCGTTTTGCTTTAACAGCATATGCAAAACGGAATTAAAAAAAAAAACCAACAAAAACTAAAAAAAACCCCACAATGCACAAGTGATTTTCATTTGAATTTGAAATAAAAATTCTGGAAAAGTATGATTATTCTTATCCTGTTGACACAGAAGCTTCTCCCTTTTATTAACTGTTGCTTTGATGAAACTTAAAAAAATCATAACAGGAAGTTTTGTTGCTGTTTTAAAAAATCCTATATGGCTTAAGCATTTTACATTTTTTTTAAAAAATACAGATAGATATAGATATATATTTTTCAATATATTTATATTTTCAGTCTGGTCAATTGACCAGAACATACGTATACAGCTACTAGTAAAATTGTGTCAAATATCTTCTCCTATCCTGGGAAGATTCTCATCTTCAAATTTATTTCTGTCAGCTTAAGGCTCTACTGACAATGACTTCAGCAGCCAACAAGAAAAATGGACAATTGTCACTCCTCAGTTGCTCTTATCTATCAGCTTGAAGGATTCTTGCAGCCTTTCCATTTTTAATGTGAAATAAATGAGTATAATTCTGAAATTACAGAGTAGTTTATTAATTTGAAAGTTGACTAAATGGGATTCTCCTTCACTTCACTTTACTGTCATTTGTACACAGGGAACTTCATCTGTTCACTTGAGCGTCTCCTCAAGAGAATGAAAAGAGCAGAAGCGAAGCGCCACCCAAAGATGTCTCATGCTTGCCTTGCAAATGGTTCAAAATGCCCTCGTGTCCGTGCAACTGACTTCAAAGGGCTCTCATGAAAGTAACCCAGGTCATTCTGAAATGAGGCACCTGCGCTGCTCCAAAGGGGCTGTTCCTCACCCACACAACTGCAGCCACCATGGCACAACAGTTTGCACAAAGACGTTCATCTATAAATCTCTATAAATCTCACCCGCTCACATGACCTCTGCTCTGTACGTGAGTCTCTCACCCCCCTCTCAAAGGTGGAAATCCAGCTTTGAGAAGACAGGTAGGAAGGTCCAGAGCTTCAGGCACGAGATTCTCTTGCAGAGGGAGGAGGTCTAGGGGACCGTCACAGCGTCTTGAAGGCTGTGCCCTGACGCTTGTGTATCCGGTTACAGTGACACTGAAAAAATAGCAACAGCTCAAGTAACTGCTATTACCTCTTGGAAATGTACTTTGGTTTCCTAGCTGAAGGACCTAAAAAGCCAGGGCCAAAAGAGGAACATTTAAATCTTCACAAAGTGGACACACCATAAACCAGAGCTCAATCTATTTATTGTTATGCAGGCTGCACATAGATATATGCACATAAACGTGCTGGTGTAGCGTGCAAAACACATATAAATTCACTTTTAGTCCCATTCTGTGCTGTAGGCTGCGAGATGTGAAGGGCACATGTGCCTGCAGCCCTTGGGCAGCTGTCCTGCATCACTTCAGGTGCCCTTCAGACAACACTCCAAAGCCATTTTGTCTTCCTGGTTCAAGCACTATCTTTGAAATCCGTACAGTATTTATGACCCTCTGCCTAAGAGCTTCCTACGTGTGTAAAATCAAGCCAGCTTTCTTCCAGTAGCTTACCAAACATTCATGTCAACCTTGACAGCCTCAGTTCAAATTCTGACATGTGGCAGCTGCTAAAGATCACGTGGGAGTAACTGAATCCACTGAATGCCTTTTGGGAAGGGTCCAAGATATTTGAACTATTAGGAAAGGCATATTATCTGTAGGTGACAGCCAACCCTGCAATCAAAACTGAAATGATAGCATTTCTGTGTAAACACAAGTTAATTTTGAATATTGCTGTCAGGGCCCCAAATACCAGAGTGGCTGCAACAATTCCATCATTATGGAAATCTGAGAAAGCTCCTCTGGGACACTGCGTGTATCCTACTATCACTAGCCACCACCTGAGCCCTGCTCTACTGCCTCTCACCAGTTCTGACACCTAAGCAAGCCATCTTCACCATCATCTTCCTCCCTCCATCAGCCCACTCAGGACTGGCTTGTAGTGCAGGAGAACCCTCTCAGCATAAACCACATACAGAGCCCACCCCAAGCTAATAAAAAAACCATTACTTTTAGGAAGATGAGATGCTGATTTACCCTGAGCTCAACATGATGACGTCAGCAAGGAAACTAACCTTGGCAAATTCACTTCACAGCACCTCAGGACAACGCAAGTTTGCTAACTGTCTGTTTCCCAAATCCTTTTTCAGCAGTGGAAACAGTTTAGCATCCCAGAAGAAGAATCTTAGAGCGTCTGGGAGCAGTACTGGCAACTGTATTGTTCTTTCTAGGATAAAGCTAAATAAAAATAAAAGAAAGAAGCAAAGAAAAGAAAAAAAAAGAAAGGAAACCCCAAGATACAACAACTTAGCTTGTTTGATCTGGGGCTATTTAGGTTTACAATAGTAGTCTTGCTTTCACCTGTGTCATGGAAGTACATTTTTCCCTTGTCAGAGTAGTGGATAAGTGAAACCCACAAATGTAATTTTTTTTTCTGTGACAATCATTCACATTTCAAGCTAACATTCAAACAGGAAACCAAATCCTAAATCTATTCAATTGTCTTACTATATCCCTATACTATATTACTATAACTTAACAGATGTTAACCGTGTTTTACTGACCGCTGTAAGGCTGCCAGTGAAAGGTGATGAACTTTGTCTCTCTTGCCTTACATTGACTGTCTTTCCTTTGATTTTTCAATTCTCCCTCTGTCAGGACTAGGCTTGTCTGAAGACAGGAGCAGCAACAGACATCCTGTGAACTGGGGAAAGCCAAAGCATAAGAAAGATGAGACAGCACATCTGGAGAATCATATGTCTATTTTGGTTTGCTTAATTTTTTTTTTTCCAGAGTCCCCAGGCTGTAAGGTGGTTTGACCCTGGCTGGAGGCCAGGTGCCTACAAAAGCCACTCCATTCTTCTCCTCCTCTACTGGACAGAGGAGAGAAAATACAGTAATGGGTCAAAATAAGGACACGGAGAGATTCTCCCACTGTCATGGAAAAACAGACTTGATTTGGGGAAATTAGTTTAATTTTTTTACCAGTGAGATCAGAGTAGGATAATGGCAAATAGATCCAAATCTTAAATACGCCTTTCCCTCACCCCCTATTCTTCCTAGGCTTAACTTTACTCCTGGTTGGGAAATGGGGGCTGTGGGCAGTTCATCATGTGCTGTTTCTTCCAAATCTTCCTCCTTAAGGGGAGGGCCCCTCACACTCTTCCCCTACCCCAGCATGGTCTCTTCCACAGGACACAGTCCTCCACGAACTCCTCCAAGGTAAGTCCTTCTCACGGGCTGCAGTTCTTCATGAACTGCTTCAGCATGGGTCCCTGGCATGGTCCTTCAGGAACAGGATGCTCCAGCGTGGGTCCTCCACTTGATAAAGGTCCAGATCGTGTGGATACAAAAGGGGAACTCAACCTGCTGATGGCTCTGCTTCAGCCTGTCAAAGACCCAACACACAAATAATGCTGCAGGGTTACAAGCAATAGCGGAGCACCACACTTCCAGCACAGGGAATGCTCCTCACCTCCTCCACTAGGGTAGCTCAGCTCTTACCTGCTTCTTTGCAGTGCTTGGGCACCTGTGAGCCCCCCAGACTGCTGTGCCATTGTGCTCCCGGTACAAGATTGTTCTGACAGGATAACCCCCAATACAAAATATGAATACCTGCCCACAATGAGATCACTGAGATCACCACAAAAGTGCTGTCACGGAAGTGTAGCTGTGCCATTAAAACATGAATGCCACACCACATGAGCTATTACAAGAAGCCAGGCTGCTGAAGGCTGCTGCCAGGATGAGTCAGCCCTGAAGAGTCAGCCAACACAGGCTGAAGAGTTTACCTCGAGGTAAAATGTAAACCCTTGTGCCAAGATATGATCCATTAATAGATGATGAGCCATAGTACTACCTTCATGTTTCTTCCCCTCCTTTCCTAACTGACTTGCAAGGATTTTTCAGAAATTGGTCTGTTTTTTCATCTTTGTTTCAGTTGCCTACATAGTTTATGTACTGGAAAAATTGTACTTGTTCTTTAAAAATAGTCTCCAATTCAAGTAACAGCACACAGCTTGATTAACTCATTAATCTATAGAGACTATGGAGTTAAACTGAATTTTCAGCTAAAGACAAAAACAAGGGAGCAAGAATAAGAACATAGTAGTATATTGCATACATTTAGCTATGCTATACTCTGCAGAGAAACATATTTTAGCAGATGTTTATAGCAATTTTTTAGACTATCCCACACCATACCCAAGTAAGAGTAAGTTTTCAAAGGACGAGATGTAAGATAGGGAATAAAAAGTACTGATAAAAGAAACTTAGAGAAACCTAAACAAACAAACAATATCCCAATCAACTAAAAAAAAAATCAACAAGCCTGATATTTGAGTTGGGTTTTCTTGATTTCGTTTTGGGTTTTTTAATAACAACGTTGAAAGAAAAAAAAACCCAAATCCTTCCCACCAAACAAAATCTAATAATAAATGTAATGTAATCTTCAGTCCAAACTCTTGGCTTGGCACTCAGGAGTGCAGAGTTTGGGTGCTACACTATCCATTGGCTTTGTCTGAGGCTGTTCAGGGAAGCACTGCTCACACTGTGCAAGCTTTTTGTTATATATTTCCTCAAATATTGAGACCAAAGTTTTCAGAAAGAAAAAAAGACAAGACTATAATGGCTTCGGACACCTAGTTAAGCAGCTTGTTTCCGAAAAGTGCTGATGACTCAGGAGCTCCCATTCACTTCAAAGTGTAGGATTTGGGAATGTTTGTTGCTTTAAGATTTATGGTCTCTCTACATCCTAAATGAGAGATTCAAGAAATTACAACAAGTAGCTCATCTCCATTAAAATTAGAAAGAAGTGCTAGACTGATTTGTGGCATCTGTTCCAGAGACCAACACGTTCATGTCTTCACTGACCCTGCTGGAGGAATAAATAGTGCAAAGAAACGAGGATACTCCAGGGAAAGCTTTGCTCAGAGGCAGCGGGGCACCTCATCACAAAATCCTCGCGCTGACAGGAGCCTCAGCACACGAGAGCGGAGAGGATGAGAAGTCTCTCTGCCTGCAGACCAGTTAGTAGTAAAGGAACAGAATTCAGCTCACAGCTCTGACTATATTCCTGTCAGCGAGCCAGCTTAACAACATTGTGTAAAAACAGAATCACAAGCTGGGCAATAACAGTCCAAGACAGCATGTGGAAATCCACAGCTAAACAAAATAACGCCATCAGGAGCAAAAACTTTGATTCAAACATGGGGGAGAATTCTTATCATGTAGCAAAGCTGTTGTACAGCCAAGCTGACAGACCAAACCTAAAAAACCTGTACAAAATCCCCTAACATTTAGATATTGATTCCCACAGGGATTTTGGGGACTGGCAAGACACCAAAATAAATGTGTTATTTCACTCCAGGCAGGATTGTTACCCAGTGCTTCCTGAAAACATGGCATGCTTCACCTGAGAAAGTCTTGGAAGGTTTTCTCCTCTTCTGAGGGGAAAAAAAAAAAAAGAATAGCAACTGCAAAGGGTAAGAGTCCATAAAAGGATGTCACTGTTAGCAACCTGAGTGACAGACAGGAAGGAGATTTCCACAATTGGCATTTGGTGAATTGCAAGCTATAAACACTGTTTGCAGATTGCTGAGTTGTCTGCAGTTTCTAAGGACAGCAATTTAATTCTGTCTGTTACTAAAGGATCTTATTTTATTTATATTATTTGTTTCAGAATTTCTTCATATACTAAAGTAAAACAAGAAAAAAAAACCAATCACATTTCTTACTAGGTTATTTTTTCAGTGACTGTATAACTACTAAAGTGGTTTTAATATCTCAGGTTTTTTTGCACCTATCAATGGAAAAAATAATTACTCATGTAGTTACTGTTACAAATAGCCTTCCTTTCACCTGGTTTATTTTGCTTTTATTGTGCTTTGTGCACAGTCATTATTTTCTGCTTTTAAACCTGTGAGTTACTATTACAATGCCTTAATTGTTGAAACATATATGCATCTTTGCTGAAGTTGTACCTTAATAACTTAGCCCTCAGTACCAAGTGGTCTATTTTAGCCGAAGGAGAAAGAAAATCCTCTCCTGCACTGAGAAAACTCTTAGAGGAAAACATAAATAAAATCTTTCTTAGAAAAAATTTCTTCTTGTAATTCGAAGAATTTCATACATAAATATTGGCTACCCTCTCTTCCCAACATCCTCTTGCTCCTCAACTTCACACTTTTTTCTGTTTCACACTTTTGCTGTTCAAGATTTTCTGTGACGCTAAAATCAGACATTGAGATCTGAATTCTCTGCTTTTGAACTTCCCTATTCAGCAAGTCCTGGGATCATCAACAGCATTTCTCTGCCTGTTGAGATCCTATTACATTTTAAGCTGGCACTTGAGGGGATGGGAGAAAGGGGAAGTCTCACTAACTAATTTACACTTGGCAGGGTTTTTTTTGTTAAAAATGTGTAATTTTCATCTTTTATATATATATATACATCTCCACCCTGGATAGATGGAAAATAAAAGGAAAAGCTAAAGGAACTCAAGCCTTTTTAGCAAGCTGAAACTGTTTAAATAATAAGCCCTTTGAAATGTCATTTCACAGCCTTGTTTTATTGTGTTTATCTTTAAAACGGAAGAGACAGACTACTCTTTGATACAGACCTAAGAAATCTACCTGCATTATATAGTTAAAGGAATTTAATTAACGCAACAAAGAAGATGATGCTTAACTTTCCTCAGGGTGATATGACCAATTAGAAGCACAAACATACTAGCACTTCTATTTGATACAAGTATGGGTTGGCTAAACTGGTAATTGAGGCGTTTAGGGCACAGAGCAATGAATATGAGCAAAACCACCTTGTACAAAATACTTTACAAGTATCATAAAGTACAGGCCAGTAGTAACTGCTTGAAGCACATGTCCATAGCAGTGGTGGCTTTTTTTTTCCTGGGGAAAGGAGAAGGCAACAGCAGATTTAGTCCAAGGACCCTTTTCCTTCCCCAGTTTCTGGAAGCCTCTTTTCTCTAAACTCATCTGAAACGAACCTGGGCGGTAGGCTTGTATTTTTTAGCTGCTGGCATGTACACACTAATATCCGCACACATTCCAACCCCGGACTACAAGCACCAGAAGGCAGGATTTCCCGGCTGTAGGCAACTGGCAACTCCTGCAGAGCCCCAGTAGATGGCAACGTTGACCTGAGCGTCCTTGGCCCCCCACCTGCCTGGGCCCCGCAGTCCGTGCGGGGGCTTTGGGAGACGCTTGTTTCCGTATGCTGCCCGAGCCCCCGGGAGTTTGGATGTCCTAATGTACAGAGAAGCCATTTCAGCTGCAGAATATGCCAAACAGCAATGTATGGACAGAGATACAGTGAAAGGAGGGAAAGAAAAGCCATAGGAGCCAGCTTTCTGAAAGAAGAGTAAATTCAAATTACCAATGAAATTGTAGAATCATAGAACGGTCCGGGTTGGGAGGAACCTTTAAAGGTCACTTCATTGAACCCCACTGCAACGAGGAGGGACGTCTTCAACTAGCCCAGGTTGCTCAGAGCCCTGTCCAGCCTGACCTGGGACATCCACCACTTCTCTGGGCAACATGTTGCAGTGTTTGACTACCCTCTTTGTAAAGAAATTCCTCCTATATCTAATCTAAACTGACCCTCCTTCAGTTTCCAACCATTACCCCTCGTCTATCTCAGCAGGCCCTGCTAACAAGTTTGAATAGAAGGTGTCTTTCCAGCTGTGTACAATTACTGTCTCTGGCACTACAGAATTAGAGCTGTCACACTACTGCATGCACTGTCCTGCCAGTGACGTGATGGCTCCTGAAGTAAAAACAAATCTCTTTTAGCTATCAGCAAGACATGAGCTGAGATCCAGCTGTGTCAAACTGCACCCTGATGGAGTAAACACTAGAGGTGTAAGAAAATATTCAGAGTGTCTCACAACAGTCACTACAAAAGCTTTTTTGAAAAGAGTCTTCTGACATAGCATGTATTTTCATATACCATTACGCAAATAAATACTGTTGAATACCGTCCCTCTAATGTCTAGGTTAACCAGGGTGGACTCTCATTTGATGCACAGGGGAATACTCTGTACTGAAAATGACCAAAGAACTCCTTGCCAGCCTTCCTGTGCAGACTCTCCCCTGCTAGCTGATGAAAACAATGGGCACTGCAGCACAGTAACAGCAAAACACCACATCTAAAATCTCATTTCCCTTACTGTGTGGGAGGTTTTTTGAAGACTGCCTTCAGCATTTTAGGCTATATAATCAATTTTTGCTCTTGCCTACTCAGTAAACAAAGAATAAAAATAAACAAATTCATGAAAGATGCCAGTAGAGTAACCACAACTGATGTAAGGATCCATTCTCTTACCGGTTAAACTAAGGTGCTCCACCAGTACAGAAATTCTCTTGGGTACTAAAAAAGGAGTACCAGCCCTTGGGCAACTGGATGATTTCCTTGCTACTTGATCAGAAGTCCTGAAATTCAGTGCTCTCTATTACCAGGTAGCCTTCCATAATGACATTACCTGATCCATTAGGGCCTGTTTTATCACACCTTCTTCATCTTCCTCACTAAATGCTGATTTGACATTAATCCTCTCTGTTTGCCATCTTTGATAGTCCCCTTCTGTGGTTATTCTGTACTAACTAAATTGGTGCCAAAAGAGAAGCTGTGAAATTGTGGCAATGGATACCTTCTGGGTTGTCTTTGCCAATGTGTAATTCAAACCAAGAATGAAGATAGAATGTGGCTGGCCATAACACACTTATCCATACTACACATACTTAAATACCAAGAACATTCATCTGGTTCTCAGACATCTCCAGTAAACTGGAGTGGAAGTTGTACATCCTTACTGACAAGTTAACACTCAGCAGACACAATCTTCTGCTGCACAGAACAGAATTGGACGGCCAAAATCCTACAGGCTGCACCAGCAAACCACAAAGATGTCATAAACAACCTATAAATCCTGCTGAAATGCAAGGATTCTTGTTCCACGTGTGATGCAATTAGCGTATTAGGGACCTCCATACCAGGTAGGCAGCTGTGACTCATGACCTGCAGGACATGGACAACAGCTGGAGGTCTGGAGGGATGGTCTGTGGCAGAACAAGAGCTCTGGTGGCTCACACATATGCAAAACTTGCTCGAAGTTTTGATACAATGAAGTAAACTATGTCATTGGTTGAGTGTCTCTCGCACATTTAAAAACACCCAGAATTTTATTGGGATATCAAAGAATCAAAGCAATTCTTACGAGTACGGACCAAACAAACCACAAATAAACAAAAGAAACCCACAGAGTTTTTAAAAAAGTTTCATTAACATCTCACTAAAATTAGACTACTCTGGAAAAGCTGTACTACCCAACAGAAGAAGGTATCTGTCAGACCCTCTCTAAGCTTTAGGAAATGGCAAGTATTCCAGGCAAGAACAACATGCAGGTTCAGGATAAGCACCTGAAGCGCTCTGATTTTTGAGGTCTGGGTTGGAATGGGTTTTTAGTGACGGGAACATAAAACAGACCAGCTCTTTGTCCTGCACTGACCCGTGACCTCAGATCTGGCTTGAGGAACTAAAGTATTCGTGTACCAGATACAGAAAAACCTTATGTTATTCAGCATATTCTATCTGCAACATGTTGAGGTCTTCTGGTTTATTCTAGACTATCAAATGCTCAGCATCCAACTCTGGCTAAGCCTGATACTTTTCTGGGCTCACCAAGTTTCCAAGTGCCATTCCAAGAAATAGACCTTACAGAAAGCATCCTCTCAATCCAAACCATAGAAGCCACAGCTCTTGTGGCAATGCTCCTGAGGTGGCATGAGCTTCCTCCCCAGAGGTCAAGAGACAACACACAACAGTTAACATGCACATTCACTTGCCCCTACCAAGTGCTGTTAGAGATGAAGTCTGACCACATCTTTCTCGTTTGCAGGAGACTGACAACTGCGAAGAAAATAGTTGCCATCTCACAGAAATACCTGGCATTACTGACGTTATTCCTGCGCAACATCGCTTCTCCCGCTCTCTCTCCATAGTACAATTTGTTGCTATGAAATCTCAAGAATGCCAGTGATTGATTTTGAAAGTCAGTGAATATCTAATGTGTATCTATTAAGCAGCAAAATGAGACAGATGTGACAACAAGCAAAACGACAGTACAATAAAAATGACTGACATACAAAAAGAAGCTCGGTTTTGTTAAAAGAAAACAACAAAAAGAAAACACAAAAACACAAGCATAAAGCGCCACTACTTCTTCCCCCAGCTTATTTGCAAAATCCATCTCACTGGTTAAACACCAAAACACTGCTCAGGCGGCACATTGCTCACAGTGGGAAGAATCCTGCTTTCATTGCAAGTAATCCTTTGCTACCAAGGACATGAGTGAACATGCATAATCCTGGTGGTTCCCGTCCTGCAGAAAGGCCTGCAGGCACTCTCTTTGTGGAGAAGAGTGGAAGGCAGCCTTAGCACCCACCTTGCAGCCCTCACCCTCCAAGTACGAGGCAGCAACATTGCCTGAGGCAAAGAATCACAGCAATAACACCTTATGGTACTGACAGTGTTTTGTAAGTGAGAGGGCTAAAGAGGGAAACTTAAAATCAGTAGCAGTAATTCCACCCCTGCCAGTTCTCCTCTCATTTTCAAATCCAACATTTGAAGGACCCTGAGCAGAGAAGCAAAGCAAACCTTTACAGTTCTGTCAAAAGCAGCAGGGGGAAAAGGCACTGATTATGCTGTGGTTTCAGATGAATGTACACCCGAGGTACCAGCGAACAGCACAGGGATCTCCTGCCTCAGAGAGGACAAGGCTGACAGATGGTGCACGTCCTCGTGTTCTCTAGAGGCAAGATGATGCTACTGAGAATTGTGTCTGCAGTGGAAGATTTATAAGAGTGAAATGGAACCATGCCACAGACTGAGGTATTCTGTTGTTGTGCCATGTCCCTAAGCTCCTGTCTACTCCTCTTCACATCAACCTTATTTTTCTATTTCCCCCTCCCCCGCTCCATCTTGCAGCAGCTCCCTGGTGACATCCCATTTGCCTCTTTCCACAGAGAGCTTCCCAGCAGCACCACTCTGAGACAATTCAGTAAGCTCCCTGGAGCTGAGCTCACAGCTTTAGTCTACAGTGAACACACAGAACAGACAAATAGACAAGCCCAGGTGAAGAGGCATTGTTGTGAGTCAGTGGCTGTTCACTTCTTCCCTACCAACACAGGTCTGAAGCTTATTTAGGATCCAGCATCAAAGGGGCTTTAAGATAGCACAGCAAAAGTGCAAAAGGAAACAAAGAAGTAATTAAACTACCACGAGAAAACTTTCTGATACAAGACAGTCTAAGACTCCTTTTAAGCCATGCAACTCTCCACTTGCAAATCTTAAGACTTTTTATGCAGTATATCTTGTACCATGAGTTTCCATCCCTCCTGCAGCACCTGCCAAGGGTAATTCAGCCTTGAGAAGGGAGAGGAATAAATCAACAGGTGGTTGTTGAAAGAAGAGGAAACTACATGAGTAATACAAGGCTGGCCTCACAGAAGGGTGAGTTACAGTGTGCAGCATCCTGGCATGTACACAAGGAAAGGCAGAAGTATTCAGCAGATGAATAATCAAAGACATATCACAGAATCACAGAATATGCTGAGTTGGAAGGGACCCACAAGGATGCACGTTGGCATACCCGTGTTTCCTTTATGTGTCACCCAAATCTTACTCCAAGTGAACACAACTGCTGAGAAGTCACTGTAAATGTGCTATTAACTCCAAGTTCAAATCTGCCTGTTTGTGTGCTAATGTTCTTAACTGGTCATTCACTTGCTGGTTTAATTGCTGGCTGCACGTAAGATGCTGTGTTGAACCCACACTTCCTTGTGTCAACGTTGCTTCATCCTTCTGTTACATTATGCATTGTCTACTTTTTCTAAAGAATGTAAACAAAGACCCACAGAGAGTACACACTATAGTCCCAACCTCAGTACTTTATCTTTTTCCCCACACAAAAAGGTTTTTGTTTTGCAAAAGCACCTGCATCACAACACATATAAATTAAGATAAGGGCCTGAATCCACAGCTGTCAAGAGAGATGTAGTTGCAGTGAGGCAACACTTGGCACTGCCCCAGCCTGCTGAGGTATTCAGCTCACAGAACAGCATTCACAAGTCCAAGCCAGACACTAAAATCCCACAGAGCCCGGGCCTTAAGGGCTGAAGATCTGCCATCTCAAAGGAGCACTGACTTTTTTCATACCCTTGCTGCAGAGGTGGGGAAGAAATAATGTAAAAAACCCTAAAGTAAAAAAGAAGTACCCAAGAAAAATGTTTCTCAAATCTGCCCTCAGATGTTGCATTCAACATTTTTGTAGTGAATTAGCTATTAATTTGTTACTATCCATAAGAGCTGGGTTCTTTTACAAGCAGAAACATTTCACTGTTGTCTCTCTCTGATGGTGAAAACTCTCCTACAAAATGGCAAACTTTGAGTTACATGCTAGTAGTGGTCACTACACTCACGCCCCCAGCATGAAGGAGTTCACACCCACATCCCCTTCCCTTCCAGGAGAGCAAGTAACAACCAGGCTGTTGACGACACTGAGGGAGAATATTTAACTTTTCTTCTGAGCCTACTAGACGAGGCAAAGAGGACACCCACAAAGCAAGAACTTTTCCCTAAGACAAGGACATGAAACAGGTAGAGAGGAATCCTGCACTTCATTTGCTCCTAAAACTATCAGCTTTTTCTTTTAACTACAGTAGTCTGTCAAGAAACAGTAATCCACAAACAAATTTTCCCTCTTCCAAATCTTGTTTCCTACCTCCTCATGAACACACAGTTTCCCACACACACAAAGCTGCCCTTGAAACTCTAAGAGGTGTTTTTGAAACTGGAGCTCCACAAGTCAGATAGGACACAGTCACACAGGAAAAAAAAAAAAAAAGAGTATTTACTACTCATGGCCAAGCAATAAAAATACCATTCAGGCAATTGTTCAAACTGTGGAAAGAGACCAAGTTACACGATCTTTATTTGCTCCCTTCCCACACACAGGCTCCCTGGCAGATGAAACGCAAGAAAGACCCCATTAGTATTCTCAGGAGGTGAAAACTTGGGTTTGCCAGCCTTTTAGCAGGCAACGGTCATCAACCAGAACATGTCAACGTGCAGCCCAACAGGTGGCATAATTAGGCAGGTTCTGGCATTTTCCAGTGGCCAGTGCAAGGAGCTGTCATAAAATCCATCAGGGTAAGGCATAACAAACTCCTAGGAATACGACCAGGCTGCACAGAGAAGAGCAAAGCCTAAGCAGTAAGTGATGCTGAAATTGCTTATATAAAGGCTGTACGAGCACATAAATAAAGGGGGATGGATGAACTACTTCACACTTAACTTCAGTGTGCTTGGCTCCACAACCGTTGTGTGCAGGCGTGTGTGACATTCTCGGGTGCTTTTTTCAAAGAGGAAAAAGAGAATGCCAGCTTTCCTCCTGCCAGCACAGAGCTGAGTGAATAAAGTGGCTCTGTTTGTGGAGCCACTTTGTCACCTGCTACCTGAGCCAATCACGGGAGGAGTTGGGACATCCATTTACTTTGGCATTTCACAGGGATTTGCCAGCATTCTCAGCTCAGTCTCCTCTTCTGCAAGCTCCAACAGTGACAGCCTCCAGCTATTGCTCCTCCTGGCTGAGTCTTTCCATCCCTTCAGCCTGGCTTTGACCTGAATCTGTACCATTTTCCCGGGCATCTGAGCAAGGATCACTTTCCCCAGAGCCGTTCCCTCGAGCTCTTGTCCTTGTTGTAACCCCGATCAGAGGCATGAGAGGCTGGCAGAGAACACACTTGGTGGAGGAAAATCTGTTCCTGCAGCCACTTCTGGCCTCCTGATCCCAGAAGGCAGCCGTGGCTGCTAGCAAAGTTCTGCTCCGTGCTTCAAGCCCTCATTTTAAACACTCTTCAGACTGAAAAAGACTTCAGAAAAGAAAACCAGAACCAGTAACTTTCAATTGAATAAGACCTTTGAAAGTGTGTGCAGAGTAACAAAGAAACATCCTATTTAATCTATCATTTGATCAAATACAGAAGACTTAGAAAAAAAGGCTGCTATTGGACACAGAAATGCAACAATTTAAATGTCAAATTCTTGCTGTAAAGCGCAGAGAAGTTACAATAGTAACCATAAGTTGTTAGTAACTGTACACTGAAATCACCACACATTTTTATCCTTCCCAAATTTTTCCCAAGAGCAACTGAACTATTCCTCTTTTCACTGAAATTTCAAAAATACAGATATTTACCTGATGTACACACCTGGAACAGAATTTAATCCCGTCTTGAAGTGGCTTAATGGTTAAAAAATAGCACCAGGATCGAAGAGACATCACGCAGTTCTAAATACATAAAATACTTTACCCACTTATATTTTATTCTGGATTAGAGCACGGCCAGTCAATGCTGCAGTACAAATATTTGGCAATAACCACAGCCAACTGCCACGCCAGAAATGTATTAGGCAGAAGAGAAGAGAGAGCTACTCATCTCATGCACATTTGATGTCAAAATATATCATCTGTGACTGCACATCACACCTCAGCATGGCTTTGTGCAGAAGATAAAATGCTCTGATTTACAGCATTATAGATGTTTGCTAAATGCCTTAATTGCCCTGTCTTCTTTCGAAGTGGCACTTCATCATTAGCTTACAGACTGTGCTGTTTAAGGCAGATAATTTTTTCCTAATTCTTTACTGATACCTTAAAAATCTGTATTTTACTAATATTCCTTTGAATAAGAAGAGTGTCTGCTTTACCTCAGAATTCAGTGATGAACAGCCACAGTCAGCTCCTCGTTACTATGGCAATATTACATAGGAGCCACAGAAACAGACTGATGCTTTTATCTTCTCCCTTTGTACCTAGAAAACACTCACTTCCCCCCTCCCCTCCTTTATTTTTGAACAAAACAGCCACAAAGAGGGATGATGAATCATTCAGAGAATCAAAACAAAGGTTATTCTATTAACTTTGTTGTTATATTAACTGAGGATAAATTACAGGTCTGTGAGTGAGATATAAACACCAAAGACCTTCAGATATGTTCTTGCTAACAAAGTGTTTTCTTTTTTTCATGAAAAAAATATTTTAAAAAAAGCTTTAGTGACCCAGTCTGCATGTTTCTCAAGCAAAGCTGAACCCCTTTGCTCTTTAGCTGTACCCAGGCAATGGTGAGAGCAAGGATCACTCACACAACTTGCTGTTTCCCCTGAAAACAACTAAACGAGTCAGTGTAGCCACATTTGTCTCTATCAGCTGCAATGGAACCCCATTTTTCGTGTGACACCATCCAAGAGGTAACAGAAACAGGCTCCTGTATGACTATTAATACCACCTCATCTCTACTCATTTGCTTCTAACCAGCAGTGGTTTAAGCCCTCCGCTCTAACTCCCCTCAAGATTTATAGCAAAATATCCTATTTGCATCTCTTGACTCCACCCCTTTTGGAAGCTCTCCCTGTTTCTATCAGTCAAAGCAAACCAGATGAGGAAAGGTTTCCAGCTCACAGGATGTGGTGGTTTGGGAAGCAGGCATGTTAAGCAGCTCAGTCAGCTGAGCCGAGGCAGGAGCTCTGCCACAGCTGGGGATCAGCCAGTGGTAGCACAGGGTGGATACAAGCAGTTTGCTGAGCTCCTTTTGTTCTGCTTACAATCTGTGTTCATCCACCAGAGGCTAGAGATACAGCTATTGCCTTCAAATTTCCTTTCAGATTCATCAAAAAGGAAAAAAAACAAACCATGGAACAATTCTCTCCTAAAAAAATCAGCTCTTCAAACTCAAGATACGTATGTTTAGGATTTCTAACATGATATACTCCAATTGCTCATTCAGATGACAGCACCATTTAGCAAATAACTTTTCGTAGTCCATGGTTCTACTGATACTTCAGTACTGCCCTAGACAACCCATTTTTCTTTCTCCTTTGCCCCAGTCTATAGTCTTGACAGCTACACATTCTCAATGTTCTTCTGGCTTTCAGCATTTTTAAAATACCTCGCCAGTGGAGGTAGAGATCCCTGATTACCACATTTAAGCCCATGGGCCATTGGTTTACTCTTTCAGAAATTTCATTAAACTTAGACATAACCTGCATATTCCAAATAATCCACAGATTGCAAGATTTTTATCTCAGGCAGCTGAGAGAAGAAATATAGTGGCATGCATTCCATAAGAACTCCAGAAAAAGAAAAAAGAAGACACTCCGCAGTAAACTGTCAGTATGACCCATAACAAGGTTACCAATAGGCATGTGAATAACATATCTTGCACAGTAAACTTTCCCAGCATGCCAGGAACCAAAAACCAGTCCAAAAGGCACTGTAAGCATCAATACAAATTCAATATTTGCTGTTTCACAGTAATTGCCCCCTGCAATATTGCCAGTTTAAATTAAAGATATCATGGTGATCATTAAGAGTATCTGGGTCAGACTATTTCCCATTTTGACAGAATCTTTTTGTAGCCTCACTGGGAAAAAAAAGAAGTTGTAAGATTGAACACAATAGATTAATGTTTTCCATGTACTTGTAATTTAAAGGAGTCACTTTAAATTTAAAGGAGTCACTTTAATAACATCCTGTGCATTATCCTTCAGATACAACTGCCAAGCCAAATTATTTCTACCCTAAAATGACCTGTGTGAAGTCTACACACATTTTCCTCAAAGCTAAAGAAGCTCTGTGACTACTATGAGTTGAAAAATATCCATTCTCCATAGACCACATGAATACGGTGAGCAGTACAAAATATCCCCATAACAAGTATTTAGCACCAGGGCATCAGCGTTCCATTTTAATGATGTTTGTGCAGAGTGTTTGTGCCTGTCCAAAGAAGAGATTTCAGGCATTGCAAACTGATACGGAGAAGGCACGAGGACGTGTAAGACAGACCACTCGGTTAGAGGCTTTAAATTCACTCTCAATATCTGTTCAGCACTTCACATGGTGGTAAAAGAATAAATTGCAGTGACACATAGCCCCACACAACAGCCTCATGAAAACATTTATTCAACTGTTGGCTCTTTTTCTGTTTGCTTCGAAACTTTGCACTTCAGGAGTGAGATTCAGAAAGGGAGAATGGTTTAGCTCACTCTCAGGAACTATATGAGGAGTTATAACAGTGGTTGCTGCAGGAGAAAAACACAGGGAGGACTGTATTACATGAGCATCTATTAAAATGGCTGGTGCTCTGTAAAGATCTTCACATACTAGGCACTAAGCAAATAAAATGCGTTCAAAGAACAGAGACAAAATTACTACATGGATTGTGTTAAAACAAACAAACGAAAACGACTCACAAAAAACCGAGAGAGAAAAGTGAAGCCACAGGTTCTTACTGAGGACTACTCCCTGTTTCCCGGGGCGGGCCGCTGCCGGGGAAGCGGGCGATGTGGCCCCAGGGCGGAGCGGCCCCTCTCGGTCCCCGGCGGCACCCCCGGGAGGTTCGCGTGGTTCCGCATCCAAGGAGAGCGGCACAGCCCCGTCCCGAAGCTCCCTCCCCGCCCACCAGCTTTTCCCTTGACAATTGCTCTCAGGTGCTTCACGCACCGAGAGCCTTTTCTGCAGAATTTTGCTTTTATTTGGTCCTATTTCTGTCCTAGTCTTAAATAGCCTGTGTTAGTTTTAATCTAAAGCATTTAAAGTTTAGTCGCTTAGTTCTGTTCCCACTCGGGTTTTGCTTTTCTGAAAACTCCCTGGCAAAGCAAACGCTGTGATTCATTTCCCAGCCCCTCACTGCGTGACGCACCTGCCCGGCTGTTGGGACCATGCTGGCGGGTGAAACTCTGGCAGCCAAGAGAATGTTAAAAAAAAAAATAAATTTGGAATACCAGAATTTACTACAATATGCTCTCTCCTGTGCTAATTGCTAAGAAGGTAATAGCTTCGGTGCTAATTTATTTTTGTTTAATTAGGAACCTTTTTTTTCCCTTTTCATTCAAAGCTCAGCTTTTACCAGCACTCAGAGCTGTGATGGTGACAGGGAAGACAATGGAAACATTACAGTCCTTTTAGTCAGAGTGCTGAGAGCTGAACATCAGTTGACCCTAGCTGAACAGTTCATTTAACCAAAAAGTAAAACTAATTTTGGGTGTAGAAATCTTAGCGTTTTTATTACACCTAACACTTCCACCCAAAATGCGAGCCCTCACCATAAGAATGACCTAATGTCACTGTCGTGCAGCTGGCAATTAAGCACCACAGCAGCCACTCACTCACCACCCTCCCCGCCCCCACCAGTAGAATGCGGAGGACAATCAACAGTAGAATTTGTAGATATAAGAAGAATTAAATAACTAAAACAAAGTAAAATACAGTAATAATGATAATAAAAACAAACCAAACCGAACAAGTGATGCACAACGCAATTGCTCACACCCACTGACCGATGCCAAACTCCATCCCCAAACCTAGATCGACTCCCCTTCTGGGGAGCTCCCCCAGTTTATATACTGGGCATGATGTTTTAGGGTATGGAAACATCCCTTTGGCCAGTTTGGGTCACCTCTCCCAGCTACACTCCTTCCCAGTTTTCCTTTTGTGTACCTCCTCACTGGCAGAGCATGAGACACAAAAAAAGTTCTTGACTTAGGATGAACACAACTTAGCAAAAATCAAAAGCTTTCAGTGTGTTATCAGCAGTCTCATGCTGAATCAAAACACAGCACTGTACTGAGAAGAAAATAACTTTATCTCAACCGAAACCAGGACAGTCATTAACTTAAGACAGCTGACTGCAAAACACAGACTGCATGTTTTTGATATCTTCAATTTTATAAAAAAATAAAAACAAACCAAGAAATCTTTAAGCCATTCCAGAACTTACAGTCCCTCATTATATGTTGCAAAGAAGGGAAAAATTTGCTTTAAAATAATGTCCTTCAAACATAACCTGTAACAGCTCTTTCAATACAAATAAAAGGGACTAAAAGACCTCATTGCCTCACTATATATCTATGTATCTATACACCCAACCTACTCTTATTACTGGGAACCAGCTTCTTTCTCTGGAAGTAGCTCCTAACTCGTACCACATCCCTTTGCTGGCTTGGCCCTGCAGCTGGGTGAAATCCAGGCGAGGGCCCATCAGCTGCAGGCATTCATTCAGTGAGGCTCACAGCGTTTTCCCCATGGTCTCAGAAGAAGCAAGAGCACCTATGAATAACAAATTACCAGCACTATTTCCAGAGACTATTGCTGCAGGTTTTCCTCCCTGGGAAGGGAAAAGAAACATTCACATCTTTCTCGGAGGCCAAGAAGTGAACTGAAGTAACTTTGGTTATGGTAGTTACTTGGCACTGCTTTGGGCTCCCCTCCTTGCAGCAGTGTCAGCTGGGAGCTTGCACACTGCCACACCTGGTCATCGCAAAACGGTGATTTCTCTTCCAGCAAGTTCCAAAGCCTTCTCAAAAGCCTCTTCCTCTCTTCACGAAACCACCAATGGCAAGAGGCCTTGATTAAGAGAGAAAACTGAATGTGCCTTTACTTCACTAAAACAACCCACAAAACCAAAGAAAGAGCCCCCCCAACTGAAAGGGCAGTTGTGGTCAAGACAGATGCTACCCCACTAGTCCTCTCAGGACAGCAGCACCCAAATTGATGCACTCACCCAGCTGTGTGTCAGATCCCTTAGGCACAGCTGGGAAGGGTGTGAGATGGTGGAGATGGCTGACAACAGCTCAGGGAATACTGTTTGTCAGGGCTTTACAAGCATTCTGGTGAGGAAGATCACAAAAGAAGATGAAAGCTGGGCAACAACATGCTCCCACCTCAGCTTTGAAATAAAAAAATGGTACTAACTGTGTCAGTGGAGAGAGAAAGTCGAGAGTTGGGCTAGAACCTAAGAGCAAACTCAGTGATGCACAGGGCTGAAGTTGTTCAGTTAGGAAAACTCAGGCTTCACCTGTGTCTGGCCTCTCAGCCTTGCTCAGGAGCAGCAGGAAGGCAACACTATTTATTAGCTACCTTAAAAAAAAGAAAGACATTGAATATGTGTTGCTTGGGGTTTTTTTCCACTGTAAATCACGCTGACATGTTTGGAGGAAGAGGCTATCTACCCCAAAGGAATTATTGATTATTTTAAGCGTTCACAGCACCAGCTGCTCCTTACTCTCAACAGCTAAAAGAGTTATGAGTGGGAGGCTTAGGCTGAGGTATTTTGAAGATGGCTAATATACTGTAAAAAGCAAATGTAGTGACTTTCAGGCTGTTTGTTGGTTCTTATGGCAAAATCAGATCAATGCCACCTGAAAAGTGTTCCTGAAGACACCTGATTGTTCACCAGTATGGAATCAGAAAGGTTCTTACTTACGTCAGTACTTACACTGGGGTGCAGGTCCACAGGCTGAGACCTGAGGGGAGCTGGCAGTGACCTTATCTGTCCAGGGAAAGCTCTCTCACCTTGACTGAGCACAGGTGCAGCAGGACAGAAAAGATGCTGTTTCACAGCATCCCACTTGAATTCTCCAGTCATGCCAACCACAACCTCTCCTGAACACGTGTGTGAGATGGAGGAAGGCTCAGGCTGACTGGGGATCAGTGGGATAGGAAGTTTTGGTTCTCAACACTTCATAAGGCTTTTGCTCTCTCATCAAGGAAAGGAAGAGTGATTAGTTCATTATATGATGCCTACTGACACATAATTAAATAATAGATCTTAGACAGCAGTAGCTGTTCTGCACAAATGCAATGACTTACTTAAGTGTTTTCACCACTTTCTGAATTTCCAAAGGCATTTTTGTCTTTTGAAACTTGCTACTGGGCTCAATTGTTTATTATAACACATATTAAGGAATTAAATAAGCAGTTTTATTATGTTTAGCTACGATTTTTAGATACTAGAATCCAAGAGTTTTCTTTTAAACTGAAAAAATACCGAGAGGTAAGCAACATGCAAAAGGAACAGAAGCTACTGCTGGTTTGTAGGAAGTAACCTCCTCTGTCTATTCTTGTACTACTTGTAAGACTTCTGGGCATTTCAGCTGAAAGTATTCAGAACACTAAGGGCATAATTTCTCATTCAAAGAGAGCAGAAAGGTGGCAATACCAAAAACGATAAATCTTGATGTTACCATTTAGTGAAGGGGATACTATTCCAAGCAGACATTAGTTATATGACTCCAGAGAGTCCAGTGGCTCTTACCATCCAGCCCAAAATCAGGACTGCATAACCTTATTTTAGGATGAGGCCATCTCAAGCCTGCTTCCAGTTACCATGTACAATGACTTACCTAACATAAAAGATCTTAGCTGCATGATCAGCTTTGTTCAAATAAATTCTTTAGGGGAAATAAATAAACAATTAATTAAATTAATTAATAAATAAATAAAAATCTATCCAGGCAGTTCTCAAGTTCTCAAATTCTTCATTCTAGGAGCAGGTTCTTTCTTCTTCATAGTTGGCAGCCCTTCAATTCCAATGCCTCTTACCCCCAGTTCACACTGCATTTGCTGCAGGTGTGCATTCAAATTTATTGAATTTTTTGCCACACTTCAGACTCTGAACAAAGCAGCTTTCAGCCTCACAAGTAAGCCTTAACATACTTCAGCCCCTAATGAGTGAATCACTTTTCATTGCAACTGGAGATACTGATTGTAGTTAATATGAAACCATGGAGCAGTTTAAGGAACAACATTAAGGGTCCAGGATGCTCATTGATAAACTCACATTCCCAAAAGAGAAACAAAAGCAAAACTCAGCTAACAGCTCAAATACTATCATTTCCATCATTGTTAGAAGATGGAAAAACTACAACAAAAAGTGGGTCTGACGTCAATCCAGCATATATTAAATTTGGCAGGAAATTTGCAATTGTTGAGGCAGATTTGCTTGAAGATGTTAATGAAAACTGGTAATATGACAGAATTACATGCAAACTCAGCTAAAATGATATGAAAATTCTTTTGTTTCATAGCTATCACTACAAATTATTCTACATTTGCTTAAATGAAATAGAATTAGTCTCCATAAATTTTCATGCCCCATGCTTTTGTCTCTGGCCTTTGAGCATAGCTATTTTACAATTGCCTTATATTGGTTCATTTTTTTTTCAATGGCAGTATCAATGCATTTAATAAACAAATATTTTCTCAAACCATGTCCCCTGTCATTCCTTAAATTTCAGGTGAAAAAAATGAAAAAAGTGCTTGAACAAACACGGAGCAAGCAAAATGCAGCACATTGCTACATCGTGCAACTAATATACAGAAAGGTTTATCTCACATGATGTAATGGAATAGTCAGCGCAGACATCATTCGATGTAAACAACTGACATCTTAGTGAATTTTATAATACCCAATTTGTGGCACTAAACTTTTACTCCGCTAAGTAAATTCAACTGAACGTGTTCATACATGTTCAAACATTCATTTGCAAAATACTTAGAGAATCACAGTAAATGCTTGGGTCTGACTGTTGTTCTGAGAAGCTGGATAACAACAATACAAGAGCAACAGTAGGTGGCCGAGACACTAAGCCTGATAAAGACTTACTCTTCCCTTTCCGCCCGTAATTTTTGTACACTTGCCCTCTCCCGTCCCCTCCTCGCCTCTCCCAAAACACAGAGCTCTGAGGAGCACCAGGCATGGCCATAGCCCGGAGCGGGGAAGGCTGCAGCGGGCTCCGGCGATGGAAGGCCGGGGAACGCTGACAAAGGATGCTGCTCTGTGCTCCCTCCCTCCTTCCTTCCTATTCCACGTCGTACATTGGCAGCAGCTCGAAAGGTCGGATGTATCTGAATTACTGCCTGAGAGGGGATGAAATTGCCAAGTCCATGCACAGACCCAGTCGCTCCTCTCCCGTTCCCCGGTGCAGGGGACCGGAGCAACCTCGGCCCACGCCGCGGCCGCCTGCACCGCCCCATCCTCCTCCCGTTGTCCCTGTCTCTCCCCAGGAGGGCTGTTCCCCGCTGGCGCGGTGGCCAGCACTGCTGCCATCTGCCCCGGCAGCGACGGGCTCGCCGCCGCCTGCTCGGTACCCTGCCTCCGCCGCCTCGCCGAAGCCGCGGCTCTGCGTTCTCGCCGGAGCCGAGATGTCGGCGACTGTACCGAGGAGCAAACGTGTGAGCGGCACAGGCTCTCCGCACGGTGACCAGCCCGCCATCCTTACCTTGTGGACACCGAGACCGCCAGGCTGGGACAGCCCAACGCGAAGCTACCAAGGCGCAAAGGCTATCGCAACACAAGAGTCCTTTATTCAAATAAATAAAAATGAACTTTTATGTACAAATATACAAAACCATTACGCACATTTTATAAAGTAGTCAGAAATCTTTAAAAAAACCGCGAGGGTGGAGGCAGGACGCCCACAGCCGGTGCCCTCCCTCCCAGCACCCGGCCACCGGCGGGCGGAGGCAGGCGCCGCTCCTTTGTCCCTCGCCCCGGCGGCGGCGGCGCCCCGAGGATCGGCTCCGGGCCAGGGTCTCCGCTGCCCGGCCCCCGCCGCCACCCGCCCGGGCGACCCTGGCGCCGACAACAGCACACGGAACACGACATCGCGGACGGCGGCCCCCCCTCCCCCCGGTCCGACCGCTCTGGCAGCCCCCGCCGTGCTGCTCCCCGGTCCCGGCGGGGCTCAGAGGGTGCCCAAGT
>VZTD01005887.1:1394160-1416295 GCA_013397725.1 Rhagologus leucostigma
GGCAGGATGGCCGGCAGGAGGGGCGGCAGGGTGGCGGGGCGCCCGGGAGTTCCCTCCGGCTCGTCGCTGCGCGCCCAGGGAGGAGCGGAGCGCGCTCCGGGCAAGGCGGCGCTTCTCCCCGCGGGCGGGCAGGGCCCCGCGGCGCGCCGGGGCTGCAGCCCCATGGCGAGAAGCGGACGAGAAGCCCCAGCCGCCGGCGCGGAATGCGAGCTCGCTCTACGCCGACAGCCGCCGATTTTCCCTCTCGATAACCCGTCCCCCTTCCCGCCCTTCGCCCGCCCCGGGAACACCCTTCCCCGGCGCGGGGTGGGCGTGCGGGCGGGGACGCGGGTCGTGCCGGCACTGGGCGCCCTCCCGAACGAGCCGCACCGGTCGGGCTCGATGCGGCGGTACGCCGGCGTCTTTTCCCGGTCCTCTCCCGCCCGCCCCACAGCAGAGCCGAAGTAAAGAAGGGTATGGCGGGGCTCATGCCCCGAGCGCAAACAGGCTCCAAATTCCTCCCGAAGTCCTCAAGCGTCCAGGCGTGAAAAGGCAGTATTTTAAAATCATGTTAAACTCTCTTGCCCTCTTAAAAACATGAATGATACTTCGAGCTCCTTGATTACTTGAAGTATCGTGAATAAGGGCAGGCAGACAAGACAAGAGACAGACACACACTCAGACCTAGGACAAACGCTGCCTGGCTTGGTAATGAAGAGCATAATCCAGAGATCCTTCTTTCTTGCCTCCATGCCTTCTGTGAAGAGGTAAAGCACATCCCTCGTTGGGGTTTTTTTGTTTGTTTTGGTTTTCTTGGGGTTTTTGCTTGGGTTTTTTGTTTTATTTGGGGGTTTTGTGTTTTGTTTGTTTGGGGTTTGGTTTTTTGTGATGTACAAAGCAGCAATTTCCTACCTTTTCAAGCACCCTAGCCAACAACAGAGGTTTGGAGAGGTTTTATGGAGCAGTAATAAGTAAACATATATTTCCGATGGATCCAAGATTATTACCACCACTCCAATATTTAGCCTTAGAAGTCACGGCATATAATTCCTACACCATTTCCTTCAAAGTACAGTTTTAACTAGGGTACCAAAACTTTATCAAAAGATGGGTAGCATGTATGCAATCCACAGGGTCAGAGATCTTCACACCTATGGTTCCAGACTATCATAATGGGTATTATTATACTGTGAAGATTCCCCAACTGTGAGCTCTTGGAATACTCAGACACAGTAAACAAAGACAGGATGTGAAGGAGCAAAAGATACAGACAAAACAACAGAGAGTGTGTGCTCTGTATGCAGACGGAGGAAGTAAATCCTTAAATGCTCAGGAAAGAAAAAAAACAAATAAGAAGGCACATGATGTAACTAACAGACCAAAGTGCATATAAAAGCATGGAACTTTTGGTTCTTGAACCCATTCTCTCCTGGTGACTTAACTGTTAACAGATGAGTGGTAACTTCATCATTTACCATAGTGGATAAATAAATTTAAAAATTTTGAATAACCAATGCCATTCTAATTTAATTAAAGACTACAGTGAAGGTGCTTGTGTACCACCAGAACTGGTGGGTGATGGGCAAAACCAGCTCTGGAGCAAAGGAAGGCCTGGCCCTGAAACCCTAGTGGGATGGGATCTCCCCAGAGTCAGCTGAGGTCAGCAGCAGCAACTAGGGAAGGGGCAGTCACTTCCAGGATGACGTCCATCTACTACTACTACGCACATCCTACTTCATCTTCAATGCAAACTGAAAACTAAAAGGAACTAAAAATTCACCCAAGGGTGCCCCAGCACCCAAGGCCCGTGGGCAGAGCTGGAACAGCTGTCACTACATCAACACAGCACTAGCGAGCCCAAGAGCCTCCTGTGGGGCCAGGACTACCTGACCCCCTGTAACCAGCAGGGAGGATGCCTCCCTGGCAATTTATTGTTACTAATCAGTTAAAAGGTGTGGCTTAGTTAGAATCTAGCTGCCAAATAATGCAATCACCCTGTACACAGCTTCCCTAAAAGTGGTTGCTATGTTTTGCAACATACACTGAGATTTAACAGGAACACACTGTACCTCAATTTGTCTCTTTAGCCTGAACCCTGAATACTAAGAAGACTGGGGTTTTCCCCTTCCTGACACTGCAGATCACGTCGTTCAAAGCCATTCCTTCTTCTATATTTGTGGATTAACAGAAAAAAAATTCCAAACCAACTCAGTTTTGAACACACATAATTAAGCACATCCATCCTGTGCAAAAACACCCCTCTTGCAATATAATATCAACCATCAAACATTAAAGATTTAACTTTGCTCCAGAATAACTGGATAGTTCTTAGTTGAAAAAACTAGAAATGAGAACCTCTTACTGAAGCCAGGCAAAGTGTTAGAGTACTTCACTTCAATCTATTACCACATTAAGTCCGAATGAACAGTTTGTCTAAATACTAAAAGCAAACAACCTTTAAAGTCACTTCTGCAAATCTATTAAGCAAATTTGGATATAGTCATATACATACCCCCCTTTTTATGCTTTCATATTTATTCAAGTGTAATGCTGAAATTTTCAGCCCTCTAAAGCTGATTCCTAAAAAAAATGTATTAGGCACTTTTAAAATGAATTTATTTCAAAAGTCTCGTGTATACATTAGCCATAAGTTCTTTTAGTAAAAAGTATTTAGGTATGAAAGTTTTTTAAAAAAAATCATTTAAAATACAACTTTTTAATAAAATCCAACAGGTTTTAAACATACCTTTCACATTCTCATTAAGTTTTTTCCATAAGACACATGTATAGACATTTCAAAGGAGCAGTTAATTACAACTTTCCATATCTTTACAACGTTTATAAAACTCTGTCTTTGGAAAAGCATACAATGGATAATATACAAACATCAATGGCACACTGCAAATTTTAGACAGAACTGTAAATGAAATCTTTATGCATACTACCCAGAGCTTAGTGACTTGCCTCCACTGGGGAATAAACTGTTACTGGACACAAAGTAGTGTTAAGACTACTCTGCATGAAGTATTTAAATGTACTTTTTTGTTGAAAAAAAAAAAAGCCTGGAAGTTCCAGGGTAAACACAAATAATTCTCCAAATTTATGTTAAAAACTGTTTCTAGTAAAAATTATTTAATCTCTCAAGTGCAAAAGGCAAGGAAAATTCTAAATTGCTACTGGGTATTTCAGAAGTGGAAAAGTACAGTTTTCTGAGCAAAATTTACAGAGGAAAAAAGTTGCCTTTTAAAGTGAACAGTAGTTCCTGGTTTTAATTTACCCTAGACAGGACGAGAAGCATTTAATCACAGCATCCCTTTAAAAAAGAAAAAAAAAAGTCTGTTAAGATACTTGTTATTTTGTTTCTATACATCTAGACCATTACGTGCTTACAATTATAAATGTGGCAGAAACTAAAGACAGATATCAATAGTCTATCAAATGCAGGATCTGTGTGTGAGTGCCTCTACCAAACCAGCTAAAGCCCAGGCTCCAGCCTGGTCTGTACCAAGGGTCTTCCAGGCTGTTTGCATTGCAGCCCATGGTAAAACGCAGACACAGTGTTAGGAACTGCTCTGCAGCACACGGGGAGGCTGAGCAAAGGGCAGAGCCCCATTTCGCAAGGGCTGCCCAGCAGGGGCACAGCTGAAGAGCGCCCAAGCCACAGCAAGGCACAGCTGCCAGGATTCCAAGCCACACTGGAGTTGGACCACCACAGTGCAGGAAAAAAAGCACAGGCTGAAGAGTTTAAAGCGTGCACTGACAGTGCAGGATGGAGAGAGCTGGTTCAGCCTTAAGGTTTGGAAGATCTGGAGGGTTCTATTTTTCCAATCAACAATAAACTGCTTTCTGTTTTCTGACTGTTAAATCACTCACTTTAGTCTCCTTTATTTTTCCTTTTCCCAGAAAAGTAACAACTTAGTAAGGAGTGGCGTTTGTATTCTGTTGCTAGTCAGTTTCAAAAATGAAGAAACATACTATCATCACTCCTTAAAGTCACTTGGCTGTATGGGTTTTGGTTTTGTTGCATTTGTTGTTGTTTTCATTTGGGCCTCATTTGGTGGGGCTTTTTGTTGCCAGGCCAACAGGAGAGCTACCATTAATTAAAGAAAAAACAAACAGAAACCAACAACCCCCACCCCAATAAACCCATGAACAAGTAAATTGTTCTGAAGAGCAAACCACGAGTAGAGTTAAACCAAGGAGTGGTAATTTTTTGAAATCAAGAAAAATGCATTCTTTAAACAAATGACATAATACTATTCTCTGGCACTTAGCATGGTTTAAATCATTGTTCCCATAAGAAAGGCAGCCTATACAACATATTTATGATACCACTCCACATAAGCAAATAACTCAGTAATCCCTAAAGAAATCACATTATTATTAAAAGCAGTCTATATAAAATTCAGTTCTCATAAAATCTAATAGATAAATAAACCCAAAGAAATTAACTGATGCATATAACCTAATGTTTTTCTCCCCAGAACTTAGAAGTACTGTTGGTAGTGAAGAAAATCTTAGAGAAACCAGAAGCTGAACTTGCTTTCTCTACAGAGTAGACCATTCAAAAAAAGAGAAAAAAAGGAATGAACCTACTGAGACTGTCTCATAGAAACAAGAATTCAAAATACTACTTTTGACTGGGTTAGCCTGAGTTGTCAGAAATAGTAGAACAACAGTTTGAAGCCTGAGTTCCATTCTTTGTGTCACTGTAATTATCAACTACTGTCTTAAAAAAAAATCCTTCCTAGATGAAAGCTGAAGCTTTAAAAAAACATAGTACAGATGTTTCGGCGATGCTACTGGAAAATATCAGATGAAACGGACAGACAATACTTTGTATTCTTTTTCACCACACCTCTACTACAGAAAACCTCATTAAATGACATGGAAGTGCTTAATTCTTTTAAAAAAACACTTTTGGAAAGACCAAACTGCATTTTACATGTATCACAGAAAAAAACATATTCGTACACTTGATTACTTGCATGTGTTTTCACTATGTGTTTGGTCTGCTTTCATTCCCTTTTCGTACACACAAGAATGAAAGAGAAGACAGAAGCTTGCCAGAATGAAAATAAAGGCAAAGCGTTGCCTTTGCCCCTCCTAAAAATGATGGAGGAATTCAGAAATAGGAACAGAAGCTGCCACTATGTTGTCTGTTTGCTTTTAACTAGAACCTCAGATCCATAAGTTATCTTTAATTTTAGTACCAGAAAAGTCACTATTGCATCACTGTGTTGTTAAATCACTGGAGAATTTAAACAAAACCTTGATTTTCAGTGATGGAAACTAGAGAGAAACTTATTACAGATAATTACTATGTATTGTACTTCTATTTAAAGCTTATATTAAGCATGACTTTTAAGTTCAGCTACGCCATTTTCTAAAAATTAAAAGAAAAGGGAGGATGTTATATTTTTCCACACATGTAAAGTACTTTTTTCCTCTCCCCAGCATACAGGTAACTGACTTTTGTTAAGATGGAAATTATTATGCAGACTCACCTTGCAAAAGGAATGTAAGACAGACTATACCTGAAAAAAAGAGGGAAAAGGTATATTTGCAGAGTTTTCATGTTTCTTCTAGAACCAAATTATTTCACTTTAGCCCAGCATTAATAAAAGCAACCTGTTGTAACAAAATTTTAAACAAGGTTACCTATTCAATTTAATGCTTACCTGAGAAAAGATTACATGTTTGGACAAGAACTAAACATATTGATAAGGACTAGGTGGTTTACTTTCTCCTTGTTTGGTTGGGCTTTCTTCTTTTTTTTTTTTTTAAGTGTAGTTCATAACTTCTATTGCACATGAACTTAAAAAAACAGACTTACTATTGCCAAATCCAAAAGGAATAGAGATTTCTGGGAAGACTGTATTCAAGATTAGATAGAGACAACTTTTTCCCGTTTAAAAGACAATCTAAATTACTACGCAAACATACATCTAATCATATTATTTATGTAACTAAATAGAGATCTATATGCTGTAGGATGAATAATATTCCACAAGTGTGACACTCAGACAGCTGACAATTCTATTATTCTCTGAAACTTGCTTCTCACAAGCCTCTAGGCAGTGTTCTGTTCTCATGCCCAGCCTGATCAAACCCCAGGACATTTAACCAATGCGGTCTGCTGCAAACATGCAGAGCACAGTCTGAGCTATTGGTGTTCCCTCTATCTAGCACCACGCCCAACAGTCCCTGTCCTGAACAAATGGTTCCTTGTCCTCAGACCCACGTTCAGTACAGACTCTGTGTATTCAGGGCAAGTTCAAACAAGAACTATGGTCACCTTGGGTTGCCAGAGAGTTAGCACCAAGTAATTCACCTGGGACAAGCACACAAAGTGTCTATCACTGTGGAGAAAGCAGTACCTTCCAGAACTTCTGCCAGGCTTGCGAGCATCCACCTGACAGCGCTCACACACTGCCAAACCCAGCCCCTGAGTGCACTTATGGTCACCACAGCACCTGCTGCACTAAATGCACCCTCACACGTCCACCCACTCTTTACCCAGTGCCACTGTATATTCCCAGGGCAGGACATACCCTATGAAAATGTTTTTTAGTTTCTTTCACTTCAAAAATAAAAAATTAGTTAGAATGCAAAAAAGAGGAGATTATACTGTTACTTTTACAGCATAAAAAACATGACAATTTTTTTGCATATATATTCCTTTCGTAAGGCTTCAGATAAGTTCACACATTGCAGAATATACTTCAAATTACCATTTTTGCAAGACGATTGAATATAGATTTTGCTGGAGTTACACAACCTAGCTGAGAAAAACAGATTGAGGCTAGCATTTGGGCACACTTGTATGTGAATCATATATATACAGGTTTATAATCATGCGGGTGTAGGGGCAGGGAGAAGAAATTAAAAGGAATTTTAAGAATCTTACCAGGTCATTGCCAAGAACTGCAATATGCAGAATAACATCGCCAAACCTTTTTTGTTCCACTAAGTAAAAATCAAGCAAATACTGCAAGTTAGTTCATTTTGCACCACACCAGTCTATACTGTAAACAATTGGCACAGTCTGTTCAATCAAAAATTGAGTTAACTGACAATGCCTATATTTCCTTAATTTGTTAATTTGTCTTAATTTGTTATTTCTTTCCCAACAACTCTCCATTTTATCAATCACTCCATTAGCATCATGCTATGAAAACCTTTTCTAGCTTTGAAAACACCTAACAACATCAGTGTTAACACTTACTCACATCACTCTACTTCTGCAAATATGGAAGGTCATTCCAGTGACATATTTACTTCCATGGAATGTAACTACAGACAATTTTCAACCAAGATACTTGAAGATACTTCTGGTTTTTTCCCGTTGTCTTAACCAGTTTAATATTCTGTATCCATGGCTTCTAAAGATGACTACACACTCTCTGGTATCTTCTGACATAAATACGCACCACTGAAACAGCATTTTAACTTGCTTTTCTTAGTTTTTATTCTAGAGGTCTGCAGACTGAACCTGATGCTCTAGATTTTGCATTCTCATCTACATCACATGCAGGTGGAAGAATGCATTTGCTTTACAGTCAGCAGGCTCATCACTCCACCTAAGCTCAACCACAGCTGACAACAAAAACACCACACACGTGAGCTCACCTTTCCTCCACAACTGAACTGTACCTTAAAGCTACAATACAATTAATATACCGACAAAGTCAGATGGCTTTTTAGAGAAAAAAGTATTCTCACCCAGAATACAGCACACAGAGTCAATATCAGGCAAAGCTGAGGAGAGAAGGAGACACAAAAAAAAAAAATGAATACTCAAATACACAACAAAGCAAGTACAGTAACCATTTCCATATTTTCAATGGGCAATCAGCATTTGAAAATTGACTTATGAAACAAGCAGAGCCACAGGCTGTCGCACAGTGACTATATGATGAACTCCATGTAAAGTGGTGTTTTTCAAAGCACGGTAGGAGGCATTCATAGCCAAAAGGGCTGGGACAAGTCTTGGAAGAAAGAACGAGGCAGGACTTGACTTGAGGAACCAGGAGGAATATAAGCTGGTGTGTGCACCCTTATGTGTTGGTTCTATTAAGAGGTGGGCTTAGATGATAAAGCTTTATTGAAAGGAATCAAATAGTCTGGTAACTGCTACTCTCTTATTCCAGTACATACTATCATTTTAACCTAGTATTCATAACACCTGTCTCTGACAAGAAAGATGCGTGCATTGCTACAAACAACCCTTCATTAAAAACATCCATTCTCAATTACTGTATCTGGCAAATACAGGCTATGCCTCATCTGCCAGTGCTTTTTCATCTTCTGACACTAATGAAGAGCTGCCTTAGGTACAGTGAAAACGCTCACAAGAAGCTTTGTTCAAGGTACTTTGACACTTTAGATGGAACATTACAATGATATGGTTTACTACGCCAAATAATCACACCATTTGTGCAAGCTTAACTATCAGTTAGAACTTTTCCATTAAATCTTATCTGGCTTCCTCCATTTGCCATTACACATAGTAGAAAACAAAACAAAACTACAAATTAATTCTCACTTGAAAAAAAATTTTTTGGTGTTATATTGAAAGGAATAAAAATAACAGACTCTTCTGAAATTTTACAAACATGTTTGTGACTCCTGAACTGCCTACAATTTTAGCTTTGTTTTAGGATGGGGATTAAAACAGTCAAATTCATCCAAAGTTTTCAAAACTTTTAATCCTCCAGTTCTTCTCTGTTTTACTGAAATTTCCATACTAAAAGCCTTAGCTCCCATCCAGTGTTCATGGTCACCATTAGATGAAATCTTTCATTCTCTCTTTTCCCAACTTTTTTGGCAGCCTATCTGCACAGGTAGGTCTATGATGTTTTCTCTGTTCTCTTTCCATTTCCCTGATGTGCCTTGTTTTTACAGCCTTCAAAGTGAGTTATTTTCTCTGTCACCATGTCTGAGCACGCTGGATGACAGGATCATCAGAGCAAAACGATTTTTGTGCCTGCTGTTTGAAGTGTCTGGCTTAGGCTCTCAGTTTCATTGGAAAAAGCCCACAGATGTAAAGTGTTGGAGAATTCATGCTCAGCAAATACAGACTCTAGGAGAACTGGAGATATTCTATTTTCAATTCAGGCCTATGAAACGTAACCTTCCTAGGCCTTGTAACTTGGTATGAGTTGTAAATAATGACAGATAAAAACCCAACCAAAACAAAACAAAACAAACCTCTTGAACAAAGCTTGGAGTCCAAGCAATGACCAAGTGACTTCCTCAAAAGATACGGGCAAATGTAAGCTTCTCAAATGAGATTATAACTTTTTTTTAATGTGGGTGTACGAGAGGAAGAACATACAACTTCCATTTGACAGTCATCCAGAAAGAATTTATGAAGACATTCTTACCCACTAATCAACTAGAAAAACAAATTATATGATAGGGAGAATAGGAAAGCCAACTACATTTCAAAAATAAAAGTTGAAACAAATCAGTCGGAACAAGAGAGAAAAGTATAAAATAGAGAAGGAGCAGGGGACTAAGTTGTTTTAACTACCTAATATAGAGCTTTGGGATAGGAATTCTGATACTGGAGAGAAGGTTTTTTCCATCCTCCTGGAAGAAGAAATGATGGTCATGGAAGTAAAGGAGCCAGGGATGTCACAATGGAGAATCTCAAAGCTGAACATGTGGCCTCCCAGACTTTGGGGAAATAAATTAATTTTCTTCATTGCTTTGAAAATGCTGAACCACTGACCTTTACAGACCAAGCTGCAGCCAGCAAACAACTGTGTAAGCTACACTTGGTGACCACTGACTTTTCACAGTAGCTAAAAAGTTTCTCGCCTTGTTCTTGAAGAAAATATTTTAGAAAATAAATTAAAAATAATTAACCTGGTATCAGCATTTACTAAGAAATATTTAGTAAAGAAAATTTTACTCCAAATGACTAATTAAAAAATTATAAACAACAAAACCACACGCATTCATAGAAAGGAGCTAGAAGCTCTTTGTGACATACAGAGCTGAACAGCTTGACGGTCATTTCTCAGCAGAAGGAAGAGGCAGACTGAGAAATAACCTCCCTTTAGGAAAGCATCAAATTTAGCTTTGAGGCTAAAGGAAAATAATTTTTTTTAATAAAAGGAAACAAAGATAGTATATTTACCAACATCACAATCGTAGCTATTAATCGTTTTGGATCAAACATTGCTTTCAGTTGCTTCAGTGGCCCCATCAGGAAACATGTACTAATAGGAGAGAAAAAACAAAACAAATTGTAAATCACTTTCAAATAACTCTTTCTAAAAGACAGCAGGTAATTAACCAGTTTTCCAACAGACAGATGACTACAAAGGCTTTAAAAAAAGATATTTCAGTGCTTAGCAACAGAGATTCACTAGAACAGAAAGTGAAATACTTCATGAATTTAGCCCTGGAAACAGTTTATGAGTCACCCTTGGTCACGAAATTCTTTCCAAAATATTACCATAGTAAAAAAAAGTAACAGGCAAGTACAAGAACACTTATTTTGGTTGAGATAAGAGAGGACAGAAAGTGACAAGGATATACTTAAGAAATAACAGCAGAGCACAAAAGCAAATCAGTTTTCATGAACTCTTTCATCGAATAAGAAAAAAAATATTTCCATTAATAATCTGTTTGATGGTGCTGAATGCCATTTATCAATATAGACAATTAGGAAAGCAGTGCAGTTACAGATAAATTGAAATCATGTTAAAAAACACAAAATGGGAGGAGATTGAACAACGACTATAAGTAGCTTTACATGAATTTAGAGATGGGTGGGTAGCCAAAGATGTTTTGATTGTTACTTTAAGATGGCAAGCACCATAATACATAGAAAAAAAAATGAGAAAACTCAACTGCAGAAGTAAATGAGACCATATCCAAGATTTGAGGAAAGATAATGGGAGCAAATATAGTGGTTAGAGCTTTTTACATTACCAAAACAAAACATTATGCTACAAGTATAGCAGAGAGTTATCAAGTTGAAGTCTAGTGAATTTTTTGTTGAAGCTGTTATAACAACCGACTTGCCAAAATAATGTCAAGATTACAAAGACCAACCTGCTGTAGAAAATTCTTGTTTAACAATAAATTTTTTTACCCAGGCAGAATGCAAGTACCTACAATCAAGATTACAAGGAAGCTCTACCTCTTTTAGTCAAACTCAGCACACAAAAAGGCAGGAGAAAGTTCAGTAGTTTGTATTAATCCTCCTGCTTTTTTCTACTCTGTAGTTAACTTGAAGGGAGAATGAAAACCATCAGCAACACCACATGCTGTACCTTCTTTTGCAAAGAAATGCCATCTGAACTAAGATTTCACAACCTCAGGAGTAATTCTCGGACTTCAAATATTTGAGATGAGTCTCTTTCTTGTCATTCTGCTTTGTAGAAAACACAACAATTTAATGAGAGAGTTAAAATGCCTGTAATCTTGTGGTGGTCTGAATGCTTTACTACAGAGCAGAAAACCTAGTTTAACTCCTTTTCTAGTCATTCATTTTTATATGAAATGAAGCAGGGAAGAGGTTGATAGAGCTTCCTCCTGAAACCAATCATAAGCCTTCTAAGACAGAAGAAATATGGGAATCCACATTCCAGGCAGTAAACAGAACTCAATCTTCCACATCCAGATGTTCTCTTACCACCAACTTTGCACATATATCTCCTTCACCTTTTTTAATCTTATGTAGACAGACCTCAAGTGTCCATATTAAATTGAAAAATGTTTTCACAATTTAGTAGAAAAAGAAGAGTTTTAAATTCACTGCAATCCAAACTAAATTTTTCTCAGTATTTTTTCATCTTGTCTGCTGGGCCATAAAATTAAACAAAAAAAGTGGATGTGAAGAACTAGAAGAAAATATTAGTTAGCTAGTGGAAGGATAGGGATGAAGAAAATACAGTGGTAAAAAGGAGTTAAGTTTAGGCCGCATGAAATAGGCAGAAAAAATATGGAAAGCAAAATGCATTGTTTGTAATCTGACTGGCACTGAGAAGACTGACATCACAAGAGCTTCACCAAAGATGAGAAGAGATTCCATAGAGAGCAGAAAGAAAGGCTGGGAAAAAATTCTAGACATCCGTCAGTTAAACAGAGTAATTCTTTTAGACACACCACACTCTGTAGGAGATACACTCATCATCCCTGAGAATAATCAAGTAAGTATCATTGTCTTCATATTCATGGTTAGAAAATTATAGTACAAACAAGCTAGAGGGGACTAAACAGGCTAGGAAGAGTTTGCATTTTTGGTTTAAATACAGACTTGCAAATGATCCTGGAAAAGTTTAAATCTGCATGTCAGTATGCGACTTCATTGTCATCTCCTACTTTTCTTAGAACACACTTGCCTGTTGTTTATAGCTAAAAGGACTACTGAAGGAAAAAGGGGCCTCTTTTTTCTTCTAATTTTAGCTGGAGCCCAGACTAAAGTTTTTCAGCATTCTCCTAAAAGAAATACTAGTCTGTAAAAACTTTCCTCTTAACTCAATTAGACCTGATTAGTACTAAGTTTCTAAAATCCTCATTTAATTTGAAGAAGTGAAATCACACTCAAAGCACCAGGTAAAAACAACACAACCAAAAAACCTCACCCCAAACCAACAACAAAGAACAAAGAGTACGATAAGGGAGAGAAAGGCAAACACTTCGCTTTGCCCATCCCAGTATTAACTTTTTGTCTTGTTTTAGCATGAGATGGAACAGTTCTACAATTGAGACTCAATGTCAGTATAGAAATTATTGTCTCCTAACAAATTTGTTGAGGAAAAGCAGTACACGTTCCCATTTCTCAAATGTTAATGTCACATTACCCAAGTTTTAACAGATTAACAATGCTTTGACTCAAGAATTAAGTCACTTGACTAAAGTCATAGAGTCCATGAAAGTCAAGATCAGACCCCATGGGGTTTGAGTCCCATGACCATGCCTCAACTACACTAAGATAATAAGAGAAGGATGACAAACAAAAACTGAAAATACCTTATGGACATTAAGTTGTTTCTTATGTGTCTTTCAAACTGTGAAAGTCTTCAATTTTAAGAAGCCCCCTTCTGCAAATCTTTTTGGACTAACTGTTATGTGGAACACTTCAAAGAATCAAACAGAGTTTAAAAATACACTATGAACAAATTTTAGATTCTGCCTTCAGCCTTACAGTCGAAACAAGGATTTCCTGAACGTTTCCTTTTTGAAGGAGTTTTCTTGGAAACAGGATGATCTCTCTGTTAAAAGCAAAAAGCTCCTTCCAGTAACAAAGTATCCACACAGTGGGGCAGACTACCAGTTTGCTCCGGAAGCTGAGGTACTTAGGTACCTGGCAGAAGGATTTAGCCGTAAAAAGTAAAAAACATTCAGCTAGCAATTTGTTATTCATACTTCAGATAGCAGTTGTGTCCACAAACAGGCATGTAAGATAACTGATATACAACAAAACTGTAAAACAAACAAGTTTTTGTTATTAGCATTTCAACATAAAACAATGTCATTTATGCACAACAGAGACAGCACTCTAGAGTAAAAGCAAGTGGAAATGTATATGAAAAGGAGGGTACTTTTCTAATAACAATAACTAAGAAATCATACCTGGCTAGCGCAGCAATATTTCCCAGAGTGTAGAACACTGCAAAAAGTTTGATCCCCTTTGGGAGCCATAGCAATGCTGTTCCCTACAAAAGACAGGTTATTGGTACATTTGCAATCAGTTAACTCAATTTATTTAGATTTTATAGTCTATAAATACAACTTCCTACTATGAAGAGCATCATTCTGACATACACTAGCAGAGCACACTGCTCTCAGAGTTGCAGCTATCACTACCCAGCACACTTCTATTGCCACCTGCTGGCAAAAAATGTGTTGGTTTACTGTATTCCTAGATATTTTTACAACTAGGCAATGTTTGTTTATATTAATTGAACACATTTATTTGTACTGTTTATATTCTATTCATAACACTTTCACTTTTGTAACAATGCCCCACTGTACATCCTACACCTCTGCACACAAGGTAAGATGTCATAAAGCTGCACTAATATTCACCATCTCCTTTCTCCTCCAATCAACCATCTGGACTTGCAGTCTAAATACACACTGAGGCTGAATAGAAACATTTTAGAACTCTTATTTCCAGATATCTCTTCTTTCCACTAAACTTAAAAAAATCCAAAGCCTTCTGCTGATCGCAGTTACCTATGAGAAAAGGAATCATAGCATGGTTTGGACTGGAAGGGACCTTAAAGATCACCCAGATCCAGCCACCACTGCCACGGGCAGGGCACCTCCCACTAGACCAGGTGGCTCAAAGCCCCATTCAGCCCAGCTTTGAACATTGCTAGGGATGGGGCATCCACAACTTCTCTGGACATCCTGTTCTACTGCCTCACAATAAAGAATTTCTTCCATATATCTAACCTAAATTTTCCTGTTTTCAACTTGTACCCATTAGTCCTTGTCCTATCACTACAGCTCCTGAGGAAGAGCCCCTTCCTGGCTTCCCTGTAGGCCCCCTTCAGATACTGGAAGGCTGCTATGAGGTCTCCATGCAACCTTCTGTTCTACAGGCTGTACAGACCAAACTTTCTCAGCCTGTCAGAGCCGAAATAGAGCCTCAACTAGAAGCAAAACAAACTGTGATCTGCACACTGTGCCCTGAAAAAAAACAACCAAACAAAAAAGTAACTGCATTCTACTCAATTGCAATTTCAGTGGAAACCTGCGGTGAAAAGAAAAGAGGAAGAAAGAGAGAGGGAGGAAGGAGGGGAAGGGAAAAGGGGGAGGAAGGAAAAGAGGGAAGGAGGAAAAGGGGGAGGACTTTCCCAATGTTTTTTCACCTGCTTCTGGGAGTTTCCATGCAGCTGACAAACTGCTTTCCAGTGCAACCTACCTGTGTCAGGTTTTGACAGACTCAAGCAATTAATAGATCTCAACTCTTAATTGCAGGCTGGAGACTCCTGCTAGCACCTAAAGTTCAGGAATGAACAAATGGCTTGCTAACTGTAAAATCACCAAGAGTGTAGCAGGTTTTTCAAGTGTCAACACACAACCACAGTTATCACCTATTGATTTGTTGAGTGTGACATGCTACACTTGTGGTTTCTTCAGCCCTTAAAAACCTTTCAAACTTCCCCCCTATTTTTTCCTTTTATTGGAGAGACTAGAAATAAGATGGGTACACACCTCTTTCCTAATTCACAAGTTACAAAAATAGGGCATATTTTGTCAGTGTTCAAACCTTTTAGTAAGAAAATGTATCACGCTACAATAAAAATGCTCTTTTCTGTAGTTAGAAGAAAAATGGCCAAAATTATAATTTAGACATCAAAAGCCAATTATACATTCAATGTCCAGTTAAATAAATGCATACAAAATTTAGAATACAGGATAAAGCAAACATGGAATCACACAACGTAGGAATATGAATGAGGTTCAGCTGTTGAACAGTAATAAAGCACAAGGAAAAAAATTACTTACAAGAAAAGAACACAAAATGCCAGCAACAAAGCATATAGCAAACCATCTGACTCGAGTACCAAAGCTGAGTGTTGAGGCATCAAGGACCTTATAGGAAGAGAGGAAAAAGAGGATATTACAAACTCAGTTTTGAACAATCTAAAGGACATTTTTTTTCTTTACCACCAAAGTCCTCGATTTTAAACAAAATCATTTTTTAGCTGGAAATAATTATTTTACCTTGCTTAACAGTCACTAGTGTATTAATTCCTTCATATAACAAAATTATACTATCAATCTGGAACATATGGAAACATATTTACAAACAAACACAAAAGACAAAACCTATGAAGGCATATCCTGGCATGCAAGCAATGCTGCTTCACTTTCAAACAGACTTTCTTATTACCACACAATTGAAAATAGTCAGAGTTGTACCAAATCAAAAGAATGAGTGGACCTCCTAGCAATTTGCAGAGGAATTAATCTATTTGTGCAACACTATAGGTTCCTATAGACATTACCACCTTTTCCTGTTAGTAGAGAGGATCCCTTGTACATATTAATGCCAGCATCCACTGCAAGCATTATAACTCCAATTACTGTTCCTTATAGGGTTAAGGTGTAGGCAGATTACCACAGCTTGTCTCATCAGACTAGAACAACTTGCTGAAAGGGAGTATTTCACTTCCTGCTTCTCCAGAGTGACTCCAGAACCTAATGAGCTGAGCTGCCTGACACAACTCATGACATGAGAACAGAACTAGTGTTCCTTCTATTCTGATGACTTGGCTAATGAGCCAAGCCAGCTCTGCAAGCTGTCAGAAAAGCAGCAGGGCTGATGTAAGGAAAGAGGCAGGGCCATGTATCAGGCAGAGAGGCCCCTACCAGCAGAAGTGATTTGTTAGATATGCTCAGCTCATCTCCACCCACGCTGTAAGAACAATGTATTTCATCTTACTCCAGGTCACTACAATTAAATGTACTTTCTACTCTAAACTGGCCTACTAAGTGAAGTGTTGCTTCAGCTTACATAAAATTACTTTAAAAAACCTTTCCTATTTGTTCAGATGTCACAGGCAAACTTGCACTCTTGTTATCTAGTCAACAGGTATTTTAATCAAGTCTTATTAACCAAATATACACGTCAGGCCTTTCCTGTCAGCATGGGGTACCACTTGCTGGCTTCTGTACTTCTTTTGGCTGGAGCCTTTATTAAAGAGAAGGGACTATCACGGTTATACACGATTTATTACTTAAAATAACAAACAAGGCATCAGTCTCAGAGGCCATGGAGCTTAGTAACAATTCGCCATGATGAAAGATAGTCACGAGTTTCAAGGTTACATGGCAATTTATAACTTTTTGGTCCAATAGGCAATTAACACGAAACTTTGTTTTGACTTGATAACCTATCACCTTTGGTACTTTTTACTGCAATGCATCTATTTTTAACCAATTACTGGCCAGCTCACGTACATACATATACTTCTATTATAACATCTAAAATCTTAACTTAAACTATAAAATCACATCACTATACTTAAAACCCTTCACCTTATCACTCAATACATTTTCTTATTTATAGCTATAGAAACATAAGTTTGTGATTGTCTTGCCTAGGGTCTATATGTCTTGTCATCACATCAGCCCCAGCTTTTTCCAGGGTTGTAAATCAAACCCATTAGTGCCTTTGGAAGTTTTAACCCCTCGGTTTCCCACACTTTCCCAGCCAATGAGTATGATATTTCTTCTTATCTCTTGAGAAGTTTCTCTTTCAGGCAGTGGTCAGCAAACCAAGGAAATCTGTTACTGCTTAGAACAATTTCACATCTCTACAAATGAAGAATCTGTATCTAGTTTAATAAAAAAGTGTCGTATGCACGCACATATAAAGGTGCTGTGATGACAGAACTTCCCAAAGGTCAGAAGGTGCAGCTTACCTTGTCAGGTTCAACACTTTATCCTTATGTATGCATTAAGGAAACAGACAAAAATAGTAACTGAACAATGGCTTAGTATTTGAAATCATATTTGATAGTCACAGTCCTGAATGCCTGCACATTTAAGAGTAGGAATAGCTGGTAGCACACAGCTGAAGATACCCATTTCAATCACGCCTTTAGTTACACCTATTCATGCAACTAATCACAAGCACACACACACAAAAAAAGAGTAAAAATTCTTTCCATCCATGTTCAGAAACGAAGTGTAGATAGGCCATATTATCAGTAAAACCAACACACACATTTCAGATTGCCTAGAAAACAGAGAAAGGATGAAGACAAATAATTCATTCAGGTGCATCAGGCTCATTGCTGCCACTTACTGCTCTTCTACTTCTAATCTTAATATTTGACGTAGCTTCTGAAGTGACTACCAGGATATTTCATTCTTCAAATAAATTTGAAAACAGCTTTATCTTCATTTAACTCTCTAACAGTTAAGAGGTGAAAAAAAAAAAAAACCAGCACAAGAAATAAGAGAACCACACAAAGGCTTGGAGCAAAAACTGCCACAAACCCCAAAAAGTTTGATACATTTTATGGATTTAACTCTTAAAAACTTAGATTGACAATATACACACATGTACTACAGGAAGAAAATGAAGGCTCATCCTCCAACCATTCCCAGTGATATCACCATTTATATTGTCAAGCTGAACCTATTTAATGCAATGTGTGAAATCCCGAAACTGAGGATACAGTAATGCATTTTCTTAGTCCCTGATATGGAAGGGGACTGAGGGAGACCTCACTGCAGTCTGTAGCTTCCTTATGAGGGGAAGCAGAGGGGCAGACACTGATCTCTTCTCTGTGGTGACCAGACACAGGACCTGAGGGAACAGCAAAAGCTGTTACAGGAGGTTTAGTTTGGATATCAGGTCAAAGTTCTTCACCCAGAGGGTGGCTGGGCACTGAACAGGCTCCCCAGGGAAGTGGTCACAGCACCAGCCTGATAGACTTCAAGAAGCGTTTGGACAATGCTCTCAGGCACGTGGTGTGACTCTTGGGGATGGTGCTGTGCAGGGCCAGGAACCGGACTCAATGGTCCTTGTGGGTCCCTTCCAAGTCAGAATATCTACAATTTATACCTTTCGGGTTTCATGGAAGCAATGGGACTCATTACCTTTCGAAGACGCCTATTTCAACCCTACAGTGAAGCACCTTGCTGCAAAAGTTGAGTTACAGATAGAGAGTTCAACTGCGTAAACCACAGCTCGTGCTAAAATGCCAGGCTCACTCTAGGAGCTGAGGACCTGACACTGTACATATCCCGCCACACATGCTGCAGGCAGTAATTTCTACACTAGGGGCCATGAGACACCCTGAGGTAACAGCTTAGTTTCTCAGAGACTACGAACTCTAAGAAAAAGTACATCTAAGCTGCTCTTCCAACAAAAGCAGGAAACAACGTAAAGGTGATAAAGATTTTTTTTGTGCGTTTGACATAAATTATACAGCTAATCCCAGATTTCAGATAAAAAGAGTTAGCATTTGCGTTAGCAAAAGCTTTTACTTAGAAGACTGAAAAAACTGCCAGGCATGTTCCACATCTGTAGTTCGTGTGGAGAACTACACAGTAGTGGCGGCAAGGGAGTTCCTGTAAAACATACCCTTCTTGCTATACGGCTTATCAGCTTGTTCCTAACAAGAAAAATCAAACTGAAATCAACAAAAGGAAATCCTTAGTTTTTTATTGCTAAACTTTAATGCCAAACTCCTGGGCAAGAAGCAAAGCTTTTTATTCACAGGATATTTCAAGCTAATAGTATATAAAATAAATGACCAAGACATCCAAAAATCAAGAGGAAACCTTAAGCGGAAACTGGAATCTGGAATGAAGACTTTCTGAAACACAAGGAACAGTCTTGAAATAGTCTGATACACAAGTTGCAAGTGCCCGTAACAGCATCATTGCTGAACAGTTTGCAATGGACACACAAGAAACAATATGAATGATAATCCACAAGGCTGCTTTTGATCAGAAATATTTCTTGTGGCTCTGAACATCCCCCTAGGCTCCCTCCATATATTAATGATCTTATAACAGCTTTCCATGTGGGCAAACAGAAAAACAGAACCCCTTTATTTTACTATTCTAGAAGCTAACAATTACATCTTTTCTCAGTGGTAAATATGCAAGTAATGGAGAAAACTCAAAGAAACACTGAGTAAGTTTGCAGAATTGAGTTTCTAAGCCGTAAGGAAAAAAATATTTATAGAGATATATTTTCATCTTTCCCTAACAAGCCTCCTTATATGTATTTCTATCAGCACTTGAGAGTAAAATATAAGAAATGTAATATAAATTTTCTTATAAAAATATTACAAATACCTGGTCTATTCCTCTTTGTTGAAATCTTGTTGAATGCTTTAAGCAGCTGTCAGCTGTCATGCAACATCCAATGTGTCACATGGACTGATTTTATATTAGTTTTGGTGTTGATAAAACTAAACAGCATAATGCTGTCCTGAAAACATCATAACACCGCTACATTTACTATTCATTATTGATCTTTTTGGTAATGAATTCCTCTAATTCTTTTTTTTTTAAATATATTTCGAATAATGGATCTAATTGCAGCAAGAAACAACAGCTGAAGAGTTTAGAAAGCACAAAAAGACTTCACTGAATCATCACACAGTTGTTCCGTTATAGAGTTGTCTTCTACTTAGCAGGAATGACTACTGACTTCATGATAATGGTTCTGCAAAAATTAAGGGAAAGAATACAGAGGTATCTATGGACATGGACCATACGATGGCTATTACACAACTATCAGATATTCCAAAGAGAGGGGCATTGTTTTCAACCAAACACATGACTCATCTCTGGAGAGATGATTAAAACGGCGGAAGATTTTACACACACAATGCATAACCCCACACTTTCTTTCACAGCCCTGCCTCTTACCAAGTGTTCCTCTCTGCATGGGTGCACTTTTTTGCATACTTTTTTGCTCTAATACACACACTTTAAAAATAGTCAGCACCACTCAGCTCTAGCTTTAGTGAATGTTATGTATGAATCTCCTCTCTAAAAAATTTCCACTGTTCTACAAACACATTGCTACCTTGAGAGAAAAATACAGCTGAGAAATTGCCTGACCTAAATACTTGACTTTTTTTTTAAGTTAAGGGGTATTTATTTATTTTAAAGATCTTTCTGGTTCATCTCAGCACGAAGCTCCTTTGCACCGCACCAAAGACACATAAGTCTTCCTCTATCATGTACCGGATAGATTTTAAGTATAGGCAGATTTTTCTTATTTAAAGTCTTTTCTGGCTATAACAGTATCGTTACATGCAATAGTGAAATCATATATAGTTTAATTACTGACATTTAACAAATTAACACATTCTTAGCTCTGTTCTCTCCTCAGGATATACACCTCAAATATAAAAGCATTAAGTATGTAGGCATTTATCTACTGATTGCCACCTTAACACAACTATCACATGTGTCTCACATGAAATGTGCCTGGTGATGGCAGAATAATTCTCTTGGAACTGAACTGAGATTAGCAGAAATGTATTTCTTTGATAATCCCGAGAAGATCAGGTGAAGCATCCCTCCAAAATGCTGGCAGCAGTTCTGGTGTGAAAGGGCACGGATTCTACATTGGTTCCAAAATCAGAGAACACAATTTAGCAGCTTTGCTGTGGCAGAGAAACCAAACTGATGAACCTTGAAGACCAACAGCAACTCAGTGCAAAACCAAGCGAAGCATGTCAGCAGCAAGCAGCTAGAACTAATATTATGCCAGCTATGCTCAGGTTGTGCTGATTTACTAAGGTTTGTCAGCCGCAGCTCAGATCCCAACTACATTCCAACCTCCTCCACCATGCTCCAGCACCCTCTGAGTAGCGATATTCCTTGATGTGGGGCACTTTGACCTGCAGTCACATGAATTAAGAGGGAGCAGAGGGAATAAATGGTTCTTTGTAAGCATGCTCAGCTTTGCTTCAACCTAGAGATTAATTCTCAGGAATGTATGGTCTTCAAACACAGTAAAAACGAAACAAAAAAACCTCCTGCCGATGAGGAAGATAGTGGGAAGGAAACAGAAAAATTAGGCCATACTTAAGGAGCAAGGGGCAAAAAGTAGCTTCAGCAGAATGTACACAAAACAATCTTTGTCTAAAGAAAACCTTTGGTTCTGCAAATTTAAGAGCATAAGGGAATGGAGAAGCAATTTTTACTGAATCGCAGAATCAGTCGGGTTGGAGGGGACCACAGTGTGTTATCTGGCCCAAACTCCCTGCTTAAGCACAAGAAAACCTTGTAGAAGCCAAAGGACCCCAAGCCACCAACACAGCCAAAATCTTCACACAACAGGAATTCGCCAAAACCCATCCTCTGGGCAGGGCCTGCCGCCCACAGCCCTCGTCCCTCAGCGCACGCCGCAAACTTTGGTCTGTCCTTCGCCTGCCCGTCTCTGCCCCTCTCTGACCCGGTCGGGCACGCACCGGGAAGCGGGGTGTGCGTGCGCGCAGGTGGCGGACGGGGGAGGGCAGCGCGGGGAACACGGCAGCGCCCGAGCCACGGACACCGGGACGGGCCCTGCGCGGGGAGGCTCCAGCGCCGCTCGCGCCCCGCGCCAGGGAGGGGGAGGAAGAGCGGGCTCCCGCCCGGCCGTACCTGCGCCGTCAGTCCCTGCTCCTCGTCGTCCTGCCCGGCCAGCACC
>VZTD01005887.1:1416323-1436709 GCA_013397725.1 Rhagologus leucostigma
CCGCGGGCCGCCGGCCCAACCGGGAAGTGACGCGCGCCCCGAGGCGGCGGTGGGGCCGCGCCTGCGCATTCCCGGCCGCCGTCCCGACTCCACGTGGGACCGCGCTGGCGCTGCCGCCCAGCCGTGTGCGCGGGTGGGGTGAGGGGGGCTCCAGAGCAGCCCTCGCTGGAGGCACCGGGGAGGAAGAAGGGCTTTTTCAGCCTGACCCCGGCTTTATCACCGCCCGTGGAATCGGCCTTCGCACAGCAGCGTGATTTGCATGAGCGCGATGAACACAGCACCGTGGGTGCGCAGGGCACCAGTAAAACCGCGTTAGGACACGCTGGTGCTGGGGTACCTCATGTTCAGGTGGAATTTCCTGAGCGTCAGTTTCTGCCCGTTGCCTCTGGTCCTATTGCTTGGCACCACCGAGCAGAACCTGGCTCTTCAACTGATGCACAGGAAGTTCTACCTGGATACGAGGAAGAAGTTCTTTACTATGCAGGTGACCTAGCACTGGAAGATTGTCCCGAGAGGTTGTGTAGTCTCTCTTAGTGGAGGTCTTCAAGAAACCATCTGGATGCAATCCTGTGCCGTGTGCTCTAGGCTGACCCTAGAGCACAGTGTGGTTCCGAGCAGCCGGCGGTGTCCAGCTTGGCCTGGCTGTTCCACAGGCACGGTGCATGTGGGCTGAGCGCTAGGTCACTCACTACCAGCCGGCAGGCACACTGCGAACCCTAGCGCAAACAGCCTCGGCCCTCCTGGAACTGGGGGTGCCTGAGGCGTCCAGCACCCACTTGTGAGCAAGCCAGGTGTTTTTCCAGCTAGAATGGGTGGGGTACAGAGAAATAGCATTAGGTGTAAACACGTTTTTCCAGAGACTTCCAGTGGGGCGCTGTGTGGTCTGTCACCCTCTGCCCCTGGAGGAGGGGGTGTGGCAGAGGCTATCATGCAGCCCTGTGTCTTGGCTTTGCCAAGCGTTGCCAGCGATACTCCATCCTCCAACCACTCTCTTCAAGCCTGGTCATTCCATGTAAGTCTTCCCTGTCCTGCTCTGTTCAGACGCTGACTCTCTGTGCCCTCTGGGGCTGTTCCTGCATGTGTTATGGATGGTTTAACTTTTGTAGGCCGGTTATATGTTACAATGTTTACAAGTTTATTACATTATGTATGGGCTGAAGCTGGTTAGCTCGTTAATTGTTTCATTATAGTTCTACTGTGCAAATGTATGGGTGTGATACCTCTGTAAGGCCACTAGATGGCAACAGCAAACATGGAGGGGCATGATGAGACCTTTCTAGAAAGTCTCCACAGGTACAGTGACATTACTCCGCGTGTGGATTGGTGAGTTTAAGAACCAGTGAGATGGGATAATGGACAAATGATTGGTCAGGAATGCACCCTGGAAACGAGCCAATGAAGGAACGGATTGAAAAAGGGACCAATCCTGACCGTGGAAGAGACTATAAAAGCTCCTCCAGTGCACAACACCAGGTCCTCCCTTTGTGGGTGACAGACGTGCTTGTTAGAGGAGCACCGAGTGTAGCATGTGCTGTTGCTGTTTTAGTCTGACTTGCCCTTTTGACTTGGGGTGTTCCCAAGTTCAAGTTTTCTGCCACCATTAATAAACCAATTAAAATTGGCAATGGCATCAGACCATTAATTCTGACACGTGTGTCTCTGCTGTTTGACCGGCCCTTGGATGAACACCTCAGCACTGGCTTGGGTCGTTTAGGGGGGGATAATGAGGCTAGTGGCTGGGGGAAAAGCGTCGAGGTGTTGAGGTGCCTGCAGAGTGACAGCAGGCAGCAGTGTGAGCTGGGGCAGGAGAGGAAGAGAGTGATAAGGGCTGTGTAACCTGCTGCTGTGTGAATGAAACTTGACAAAAGCCAGAGCAGCAGAGGTCCCGGTGCGGCCCTTAGGACAGAAACCTTCCCTTTCCTCCCTCCTCCCCTCCCCACACACACTTAGAAAGTTTACCATGTGCCTTCTACCTTGGCTTTTAGGTGAACCACTTGGACACAAACTACCTTTCCAGCCTGATGACATGCCATTGGCATCTCAGGAAGCTTTAGGTCAGCGCTAAAATTAATAATGGGAGAAACACCTGCAGACATAGCAGTGTGAAAGTAACCAAACAACAGCAAAATGTCACCTGAGGCAGGCAGCATTGCCCATACCTTGTGAGGACCTGAGCAGGGAGGATAGTGTGTAAGGGAACAACATAACCATGACCCTGCAAGCAGGGGAGGAGAAATGGGAGAAAGAATGGACAGGGTATATGAGGGTGTGTCTGAGTGTGCACATGTCATCTTACTAAGTAGCCCCCAGAATTTTAACAAAATAATTTTTTACAAAAGTGTTTTAATTTCAAAGCATATGTGAGAGCAAAATATAAAAGCAAGAAAGTTCTCTTTGGGGTTTTTCCCCTCCCAGTTTATAAATAGATACAGATAGATGCAGACAATTTAAATCTGAGTCTAGCCTTCTGGTCTGCGTGACTTTAAGCAGGAGTGGTTGGCTGTGCCTTGGATTACTGGTGGCTTTTTGGTAGTACAGGGAGTACAGGCAGGTAAGCACCTGGCAAAGAGCAAGCTGAAGCTGGTTTTTTTTTCCTGCGTGAACAAGCGCGCAGAGAAGAGCAGTGCACAGCCGGGCACTGTGGGGCATCCAGTTTGCATCCTACTGCTGTCCTCTCTTCCTGCCTGCGGCTGCCTGGGCTGTGCAGCCTGCCTGGAACCCACAGCTGTTTCACTCCTGAGTGAGGCAAAGGGTGTTTTTTGTTACCCTGCTATTTTCTTGAGCAGAAGGTTGTCATAGTCACCCCAAATGTATTTTTCCTAGTTTCTCTGCTCAACAGAAATTCTTAATTCTCTCTACTATCATGGAATACCATGAGACAGTCATTACCTTGCCATGAAAAAGAGGCAGTTTGGAAGGCCTATGATATTCAGCGTTTCTGTGCTAATGAACTTCAGCTGATAAGGCAGCAGGATCAAAATTTTACTCTTCTTTTCTAAAAAGCTCAAGTTCTTTTGCTAACACAAGTCAAAATAGCTGGTACAAAGTATCATTATGCCTTTAGATCAAAACTTACCACATCCGGAGCTAATTTCTGGTTTTATGATGACAGTGTTGTGGATTTGCAAGCCTCAGCTTCTCTATTCATAAGGGATGGTATGGTTTGCTTACATGTTTCATTGATTCTTGACCTTACCAGTTTGCATGTATCTGCATCTAAATTTGAAGCTAACTAGAAAATCTACTAAGTAATGTTGTCTTCCTGAAAAATGCGTGAATTCAGCCAACTTACTGAATTGATGCAGTTGGTGGCATACTTTTAATGTACATAGAGGAGTGTCTGTACCCTTCAGTCTTGTAGCTCTAACAGCTGTAAACCTGTAAACACTTATTCCCACAAAAATAACAGTCCTGTGATTGCTCTGGTCACATGTAGGACTCTAATGATCTGTATCCCTCCCCACCTATGCATTTTTTACCTTTGGAAATGGGATATTTGAATGAATACTGCTGAAAGGTTAAAGTTAGGGGTTATAAGGAATGTTACACAAATGATCTTACAGAGACCTACTGGGAGCATGGTAGAAAACAGAAAACGTAAAGCTGCTTTGGGGACTTGCCTATTCCACTTGGTAAGATGCCACTTCAATCCTGCTCTGTGGTGCAAACACATCACACAAAGCAGCAGCTTCTGAAGCCCTCTGAAGGGAAGGGAGCTTAACAGTGGGGAATGGATGTCCTTCATATCTTTTGAAAAGATCCTGTGCTCCTGAAAATGCAGCTGTAAGCATCTTCCAACAAGCCTGCATTGCTGACAGTGACAGTGGTGATCCAAAAACAAGGAACAAGGAAGCAAAAGCTGAAAAATGCATCCCCTTTCTTACGCCTCAGTTTAGGAAACTCATCTTTTGTGATTTGTCTGACCTCTCCTGCAGATCAACCTAAGTCACAGGCCACGTGGTGGCTTCACCCAGCTTCAGAGTAATTGCTTCTGCTGTGACTCAAACCTTTCCAGATCCAGTCATCATGTCTCTAGTGACACAAAGTAACCTCACTCACAGGTCTCTGATGTAGAAAGCTGAGGCATACAAAAACCAGCTACAGATGAGCTATTTCCTGGTGTGCTTGGCAGGTACCTGGTAGTAACCAGGTGTATTTATGATTCACAGGAACACTGTGAGCTACTGCAAAGCTTTGGAGGGAAAGGGAATAGCCTTTATTGGCTCATTGTGGCCAAAACAACACATGCAAGGAATTACCAAACAGCCTTGTGAGCTCATCTCCGTGTGGCGTCATGCACTCAGATCAGGTAGTGCAGACGCTTTGGGTCAACTGATACACTACTGGATACCCTGCCAAATCTTTGAAGCTGTTCTTGTTACTAACAATAATCCATCTGAGAGCTGCTGCTGATGTTTACCAAGTTACAGTATAAGAAACACAAAGCAATAGATAGGTTACTGATCACACTGCTGGCTTTGTGCTTTGCTTCCAGGTGATCCATAGTATCAAGTGTGTACAAAAATACCTTGTAATTGTTGCTTTGCATGGCTTCCCCATGAACAAATACAGCAATTGTTTTAGGATTTTAAGTCATCCTAGGTGCAAGGAGATGTGGTATATCCAAATCTGTAAGACAGGAACGTTTGAGGGAATCCTGCTGCTCCCTTGGCACTGAAACAAGTTAAAATCTGGCGATCTTCCTGTCCTTAAACTGTGATCTCAGATCCAGTCAGACTGCAGTGACAGATCAGAGGAGATTAATATCTTGTCCTACCAGGAGACACACTTAAGATTTCACACTATCCCATTTCCTCTTGAAAGAGGCTACTGGTATCATTTACATCACTCGATATCACTACGAGAAGGCATCCCTTTAGTTAATACATACCTTAGGACAAGAAACACGATATGGAATTATTCCCATCAGCCTATAAATCAACATCACTTAGAGCAAGTTACAGCAGTGATTCTCCCCTGAGTAAGTTATATACTAAAGGCTTTCGAAATTATTAAATACTTTCAAAATTTTAAGTGGCTTACTTTGTACCTTTACATTTTTCTAATACAGTGGACCAAATACAGTCACCATGTAAGTGCTGCCATAACTGACATTGCCCTCTCTTGCACCAAAGGCTGAGTTTGGACCAGTTATCCCCATACAAGTTACACTTAATGAGAAAGACATGACCCAGATTTCAGACGAAACGAGTAAGTGGAAAATTCCTAGCTTTGTTGCCATAGTTACTTGAAACCTGCTGTTAAAGAAGGTGGGAAGAATGGGAAAAGGATGAAAAGCAGGAAAAGAAGAGAGCAGTATCATGTCAGGCTTAGGCCATGTGATAAAGAGGGGTGATGATCTTGAAGGAGCAGGACCTCAGTGATGACACTCAGAATAGGTTATCCAAAAACCTGGTATTTCTGCCTTCTGGCTGCTATTGAGTTGATTCCATGGACATCGGTTATTTTTAAGTGGTTACCACAGTGACTAAATGCAATGCACTTGCACAGGTATTAGATCTGCAAAGGCAGAAAGGGATTGGGTGGGGAGAGACAGGCTTCTCCACAATTAATTTAATAAAGAAATTGCCTAATTTTAAACACCAGACTGATTGCTTTTCCACTTTACAGAGATAGTAAAACTTGCAGCAATATCTTGCTCAATCAGAATAAACTTTTTAGCCTTTGTGTAAGTTGGCAGCAGAAATACTCCAGCTGTGCAGGAGAACTGCAGACATATTGCACCAGGCAGTGAGCACTGTTCTTCACCACATGCAGACAGGACCCATGTACCCTGTGAGACACAGGCTGAAAACCTAAGAGAGCCGGTAACTGTGCTTGTGAATATTTCCTGTATTACTGCTTTATAGTCTACTGCTAATTTTAATGCCTGTCACATGAGCATGAAGAAACATTGTATTCATTAAGGGCTTTGGACTAAGTGATATGAACATATCACTCTAATAGGTTTTTTATTACTTGTCTCTATCTCATCTTTTTATTCCTGCTCTTTTTGACTGCCTTCACATTCTTATAACTGGCATGTAAAGAAATAACCTGTGTCTGCACCTGTAGTAGTGTAATACAGATTCATGTACACTGGAAACACACAGTTGAAGTAAATGCATTTGACAGTTTGATGCTGTACATATTAGTTGGACCATAATACAGTTTGTATCAGCATTCATGCAAGAACCCAGGGAGAACACTGGAGCAGTTATAAGACTGGTCTGTCCTAATCTAGGACTGTATTTTCTAAGCACTTTATTTCCATGTCAAAACCTGTCTTGGACCCAAGGAGAAAACTCTCCCTTTTTTTACTGCTTTCTCTGTCTCTAAATTTACTGAGACTTCCCCCCTGCCAGTTCTCTGCTGTGCTGTCCTTGCTCAGATGACACCATTGTGCTTTGTATGGAGAACAAATACCCTCAGTGCTATGGAGAACTACATTTTACTAAGAATGTGTTTTCTCTGAGAGCTGGCAGGCTGTAGTGGTAGCACTGTGGCCAAGAGATTTTTCTGCTGGTTTTAGAGTAGAGAACATTCACTTTATATAGAAGTCTTAGAAGCAAAAAAAATAAAAACCCAAACAAAACCAAACCAAAAAAAAGAACCCAAAAAAACCAAACAAAAAACTCCCCAAACCCCAAAACCCACCACCCATACACAGCAGAATTGGCTGAAATGGTTATAAAGCATGAGATAGTTGTGTGAGATTGAACAAAATTCACTATCAGTAGGTGTTATTACACTCATTAAAGAATCCTTGCAAGTAATTCCTTCTCTTTTGGACAATTCAGCACAATTATGATTATTGCTTTCTGTCCATTAATTACCATGCTACCAAATAACTTCCACATTTGAATCATAAATCAGGCTTCCACATTAAGGACATTCAAGTCTTGCAATAGCAGAAGAGATTGTGAGCTACTTTGATGCCATAGTTATAGTCTTAAGTCTTCCCTTAAAAAAGTGAGTCAAGACAGCTCCAGCTCAAACTGGGGAGAAAAGGGGAAAGACAGAGCTTAGCTGGTACTGTCTCCTCCCCCTTGAATTCCTAAGGGTGTTGCATTCCTTACCAGCAGTGTAGCAGGACTTGCTCAGAAAGGTGAGAAATTCTTTTCTGTCTGAAGACATGAAAGCAGACAGCAGCTGTTCCTACAGCAGTAACCACTGCAGCAAGAGAGGAAAGGCCATGTGGTTCCCAGTCCTACTGTGGTGGAACAGAAGCAGTACACACAGGACAGTGGCTGGGAGCAGAGCAGCACAGGCTTCTAGTGACAGGACATATCCTACAGTTGAAAGTTGTTATTAAACCAAGCTGTGAAATTAAAACCAAGTAGATATTTCAGAATAATGGCAAGTACAGACAAGCCCTATAATCTTATAAATCAAATGCAAATACTGAGCTCTAACTTATAATTAATCAGTGAAACTCACATACCCCCATTCTTTAATCCAGGGCTACCTGAGGGGAATAAGAAAAGAAAAAAAGGAAGCCATTAGCGCCAATAAGGTATTCAAACTCAAGAATACAAAATATCCAGTCTTCTTTTTGGATTATCCCAAGCAGCCCCATCCCAAAACAGCCATAGGCCAGTGTATTTCAGTGTTTTTTGCCAGAGGAGGGTGAAGACTAATCATACAATTATTTATTGCAATAACTCCTTATAATAATATTCTGATAATCCCCTTGCTCCTTGCACCTTTAAACAAAGAAATGGTATGTAAATGGCTTGATAAATAATGCTTTGACTGACACAGGCCACAAGCCATTTGCTGGCACTCTGCCCCTATAAACTATTTTTGTCTCTAGGCAGACTGACAGGCTACGCAAATCCCTTCCCAAACAGGGCCCTGTCCCTTCAAGTCCCATGAAAACTGCTTTACTGCCACCCCTTCCCCTTTTTTAAGTCTATATGGGCTGCAGAAAGCATCACTGGTTTAAAATCTAATCAAAGCAAGTTAGAGCCCGCTTTCCACCTGCAATTCACTCTTGCTCTAGTCCAGTATGAAAGAATTTGAGCCTTGTCACAGTAAAAGGATAAGGGGAAGAAAGAAGTAGAAACGTAGAAAGAAATACATAAGAAAGTATGGTGCAGCTACCAGGAAAATGAGAGAAGAAACTCTTGCAAATGGTATTGTCTGGGAAGAGAAGCAAAGACAATCAGGAGCTAAGGAACAGTGATCAAAGCAGGTGAGAGCTGAGTACAGCCTGTTATGCAAGCTTCACCCAAAAGCAGCATAACACATTTCACACCTATGAAGTTCAGACTCAGTTGTAGCTTATTTTTCTCTCCAGAAGTAACACAACCAACTATAAGATGCCAAGATAATCAGCTGTCCTCATCTGCTTGTGCCTCACTACTCATTTGAACAGAAGTCTAATGGTGATTCTATTCCAGGAGATAGGGGGAGTGACTACTTTTGTGACAAGACTGAAGAGGCAGCTTTATGCAGTAACTTTTCTAAAGCAAGAAGCAGCAGTCAGTACCAGCTTTAGCCATCCAGCAGACATGCCCTATTCGCCTCTTTCTTGTATGCCAATTGAAAAGTGTTGCCATCACAGTAGGATTAGAAGATGGTCAATTAAGACTTGCTCTGATTGCTAGAAGACAATATGGAATACTGACTTAGTTGCATAATGAGAGCTCTGAATTCAACCCTGCCTACTACAGCAGGACTACTCAGTCTAAGTACCCACACACTCTTTTTCTTGCTAGGGGGAAGAATTTTTAGGTATTAGGATCCAGAGGACACTTACCTAAATTCAGTACATACCATTTATTTTTTCAGCCTGTTTTTGCTTCATGCTGTTACAGTAATAAAGTGACACTCCATAATAGAATTTCACTTTTGGGTCTGTTATCACAGTATGAAAAACAAAACTTTTCCAAGTGTTCAAGAGTTTTATTGCCATTTGGAACATGTTTATTGTTCAGAAACACTGCACTGAAAAAAAATCTGTAACATACATTCTCACATTCTTTGTCAATTTTATCTTTACAGCAATGTAACTTTCAGGCAGATCATGCAGGAAAACCACTCTCACAATGAAGTCAAAAACTACTGAAAGGCACTTTATGTCTTTCAGATCTTAGACTCCAAACAAGTTTAGTTTTTGCCTGTTTAAGAATTACATACATCTAGAATAACTCAAACAGTAGGAAAAAAATAAAATCCACTTAGAACTTCTTAAAGAACAGTATCCAAACTTAGTTGCCTTCCTTCATTCAGTGCTATGCTTTTGTTTTTTCAAGCCTTCTTTAAATAGCGTGCCACATAAAAATGGATGTTAATGAAGTCTCTTTACCAAGACAAGGCATGCAGTGAGGAAAGAGGGATGGCTGCTCACTTCCAGGCTGCCTATCTACACATTTGTTCTTGTAGATCAGCAAGCCACTGCTTAAGTTTAAAAAAAAAAGAGATAGAATAGGAATGAATGCACTCAAGTTAAATGGCTTTTAAGAATACGATAATACATAAACAATGATACCACTTACAGTTCTGTTTACTGACCTCTGTTCATGTTGATTTTAAAATCAGTTTTGTCAAACCATCATGGGCCATTTTTGTAGACTGTTAGATAAAAAAGTTGGTTTCCAAGTATTGCTTGTTATTTGGGTGGCTAACTTTTTATTAAAAGGGTGGTTATTAAAGATCAGTAAGGCAGCAAGACTTTAAATGTAATGATTTAAATTACTGAATAGTACTTTTTAAAAGGCAAGATAAAAAATTATTAGAAGAATTCTTGGTGGGGTCATATTCATAACAGGTGTTTCTGTTTCATCTCCACTGTAATTGTCATAGCAACTGCAGATGGCATGTCTTCTTGGTTGTAATTCAGGATGAATACATTCCCTGGCTTATTTCAAGTTATATATTTAGTTGTGTTTCTCCAGCCTGCCAAAAGAAAAACAGCTTTTATAAGAGTGAATACTGAACTACAATTGCTATTAAAAAACTCTGAACTTACATTAGAACTTTATGAATGAAGGACATTGGTCAGTGATTTATGCAGAGACAAGTCCAGTTGCAGCTTTGCAGAGTCTCATTTTTAATTTATAGTTCAGTAGGTTTCACCCTCCTATTGCTCCACACTAATTTCTTGGAGCAGAAGAGAGAAAAGCCATAATCCTGACTTATCAGGATTGCTTGGGGCAGTGTCTGCACTACTTGCTACACAATGAGGGTGTGAGACTGATTGCAGTCTGTTCCCCGGGCACACTCAGTTGGCTCTACCTCATGTATAGAATGGTCAGCTCTGATAGGTTTTGTGTGACTTCTCTTTCACACATACAACTCCTTCAGTTTTATGGATGTTTCCATCTCAGCAATTAGTTACCAAGATGGACACATGCAGACTAACCAAGAGAATGCATGATACAACCCCAGAAATAGCCAGCAGCTGCTGAAGGCCCTGTCTACCCTCACTGATGACCATAAGGGCTTCCTGCCTTTTCTACGTGCAGACCTCAGAAGGTTCAAAGGAGGTGCAAGGTAAAACATTCTGCCTATTGACAACATGCTTGTTAACAGGTTCACAAAAGGTAATGACGTTAAAACAAGTTCAGAAACCATGCAGAGCTTTGCACCACAGTTAAAAATCACTAACAGAGTATTCCAGGAGCCATCAGTTTATGACTTCCCCATTTTAAAATGTGACTTGCCTGTATTTGATCAGTCGTCCTCCTTGAATAAGTTGTGCAACTTCATTAGTGAAGTGGCATGCAAAAAGAAGCCAGTTCCTTGGCTGCACTTTGTAGGCAAATCTCATGAAAGCCAAGGAGTAACAACACAGTGCTGCAAAAGATGAGAGGTGTTGTTAAGAGATTGTAAATATCTGCATTTTGTTGAATCATGACTTTCCTACTACTAAAAGTAATGACAGGTAGAACATTTGTCGCTGCTTATGAGTTTACCAAGAGCCCTATAAACACGTCCACTTTGAGGATCCAATACAAGAAAACACCAAACAGTGCTCATTTCTGCTACACAAGAAAATCTACACAGCTGCAGCTTTCCATCAGAATTCATTTTGCTCATATACTGTCCTGTGATGCAACTGAAGTCTTTTTAGTTTATTATCTACAGTATCTTAGCCAGAAAATAAGAGTTTATCCCAATGAGAACTGGTCTGTCCTTTACAATTATTCTGACAATTTCTAAGATCAAGTATTTTTAAAGACACTAATTGCTTAAATACAGTTCTTTCTGGGAAAATGGACTTAAGATCAGGAGTTTTCAATGCCCAGGAAATCATGAACATTCAGAAACATGAAGCTTTGTTACCTGCTTTCCAGAAAGATAAGAAACTATTTTGAACTACTCTCCTACCATAATTAAATTTAATTACAAGAAATTACAACCCAAGAACTCACTAGTTTTGTAAAGTTCAAAAAGGCTTAAAGAAAAAAAAAAAAGGTAAATTAATTGTCAAGGAAAACAGCCTTTTTTAAAGTACAAATATTCTTTTTTCATCTCCCAGGTTCTGTACAGACATCAAACTATGTATACACCTGCAAAAATTTTAAAAGGCGTCTCAACACTGCTGAGCTGCGTAGCTGCCACCAAAACACTACTTGCAAAACAGTTTTGCTGTACTGGAGACTATTTAAACTACTCTTCTGTCTCAAGGAAGCTGATGCAGGGACTGAATTACTCTTAAGCAGAGCCTAATGATGATGAGGCTATGAAATTCTTAAGCCAAAGGTATTTTGCTTGTGGGAAGAAGAATTACTCGGAATTAAGTGAATTAAGGAAGAGACATAATGCCAAAGTTAAGCTAATAAATTAAAGCTACCAGATTTCTAATCCTAAAAAAGAATTTGAACACAGAGACAGACATCTAGGCAAAAACTATACATGTTCCAAAGAAAGGTGGAAAAATATTGCTTATGCATTTAAAAATAATTTCTCATTTAAAAATAATTTCTCTTCAAGAGTCACAATAGTCTCTCATAGACAACTACTTTGCAAGGAGTCTTTGCTGTTTCTTGCACCCTGCTGACCAAGCATTACCATTTCTTTACTTTTTAAGTGTTGATAAATATTTAAATCTCACACTAACCACAAACCATCATTGTTCTTTATACAAAGAATAAAACTGAGTGAAGAGATACATTTTGAACAAGTGTGTACAATAGTGCAAGACGCCAAGAGTTATACTTCAGGAGACAGTCAGTCTGGTCTTCAAAACTGCTATGGCTCAAGACCTGCCTCACTCTCCTCTCCCAAATTAGTGGAAAGCTTTCCAAAAAAGAGCCCTACAGTTTTTCAGTACCTCAATTTAAGTGGCCTCTGAAGTTATGTAATAAGATATTTGATACCTACATCTGCTTTGATCACAAGTTTGCAGACAATTAATAATATATCACTGCTTAAAAGACAGAAACTCTGTTCTGGAGTTAGTTTACTAACAAGAAGTTAGTCTCAGGTCTTACCAAATGTCATTCGGCCACTAACAATTTCTGGCGATTTCTTCATGTCATTAAAAGCAGCAACAGGAAGACCCCAGTTGGCAACTGGCCCCCAAAAGTGCTATGAAGAAGGAAAACAAAAATAAAGTTAAACACAAACAAAGATCTCCTGCAGTATTCTTACAGTTTTTTCTTAGCCACGCAAAACTAGAGGACAGGGTTTTGGGTAAAATTCCAAGAAAAGACACAGACTATTTTTAATGTAAGAGAGAAAAACTAAACCTTTGTTTTAGTGGGATCTGCTCTTCAGAAGGAAAGGAAAAGGAACCTACTCGGGATCTTCTTTCAGACTGGAGAGGAACTACTGTAAAGCCATTGAAATAGAATTTTGTGTAATTATAGCGCAGCAGGAATTAGGCATCTGATTTGCACTGTCATACAATAACTTCAGATTTACAGTTCACTTCTATGCAGAGCATTAGCATTTCTCTCTTTCAAATAAGACTCCTCAAAAATACAATGAAAATGTAAGGACTTGAAGTGAAGAACTGAAGTTGTTTTTTGTGTTATGGGGAAAATGAAGAAATGCTCAGCAAGCATCTTCTTGTGAGTGCTTACACCCTCTCTTTGAAAGAGCAGGGCCAGCAAGCAAAGCAAACTGCTACCCTGAGCTTCATCTGAAATTGCTGAAGCAACTTCGTGATTACTTAAAACTCAGTGATTCAGTGAAGGTCAGAGGAGAGCAGTTAGCAACAGGTGTGTACACAAGTAGAAAAAACCGAGAGAAGAAGTGGAAAGAATCAAGTCAGAAAAACTGACAAGAATTTATTTTGATGGGTATTATATAAAAGACACTAAACTGAGAAAAATTGTATCGTAAGTTCAGTTTTCAGTACTATTATGAGCAACAAGGCTTCACCAGAATCCTTTGCACAGAACATGCACACAGTATTTGCATCAGCTTCTTGTAAATAGAAACTCATTCTCAAATGTAACTTGGCCAGATACGACAAAAGAGATGCACCTTGCAAGAAAAAGTTTTGCAGATACCAACTATATCCATTCTTCTGACACTTTCTGTAACTGTAATGTGTTTAATGATTTGGAATTCTCAGGGGGTATTTAAATTTCTTGCAATTTTAATTCTAAGACACTCTTGCCAGTCTTGCTTGTAACACTACAGTCAGACTTAAAGCCACACTTCATTCCTGTGGTTGCAATACAAGAAACTTCACTAAAAACAATAGGAAGAAGTGAGTTTAAGTCACACACACTGTTTTGACAGTTCAACTTTAGTACAATATGCAAAACAACACAGTATTTCTGCAAATTCAGATTTACAACAACAGTATTCTGAAGAACAGAATAAAAGCATGTCTTTGCTATATTCCTACTGATAGGAAAATTGACATCTGTAATGGTTAAGGCTCTGAAGCACACCAGAGTTAACATGGCATAACTGAGGAGAATTGCATGACTACATGGTATTCACACTGTACCTCTGTGTATCTACCACTTAAACACAAGATATGTAGCAACAGAACAAGAACATTCACAGAAATTGAATTCAGCAGGACACAAGATGTTGATTTAGAGGTTTTAATGGAGCCATTTAAATAGTTTTAAAGGATAATAAGAGGACCAGAAACAACTAGTCACAATCACGACTATTTGCATAGTGAGAACGCAAGACACCTTGTGGAAGTATCATCACACCAAAGCAAACTTCAAGTGGAGAGACACTACCTGTACTTGGGGATGGTTTAAGTCATTTCAGGGGTCTCATTTGAACAACTGTAGTTTATGAAAAATAAGCTTGGTTTTTTTGAATCTATGAAATACCTACAGCTTTTAAGAATCTGAGTGACAACTTCTGTTTTGAAAAGTAAATTAAATCAACTTGGCATCTTTACTTAATCAACTGCCGTTAGAATATAACGAAATAATACACTATAGATTAGGGACCACTCAGGCTATGTAAGCTGAAGAACCATCAGTTCAAAAAAGTACTGCAGCAGTAGCTTTTCTCTGCTGTCAAGGAGTTTTATTTGGAACCTTCTCACTTGAGATGGCTATCAAGTTTTAAGTGCCTCCAGGCAGGCAGCCCTTTGAAGTCTCCACACACAAGAATTTAACTACACCTATACAGTTTGTCTTTTGTCTAGTAGAAGAACAAATCTTCCGTAACATTAGGATTCACAGTACAACAGGCATAAAATACCCACTTCCAGTTTCAGAGGCAAACTGAAAGGCTCCAGGACAGAAGAGTGTAGTGTGAGTTACTCTGTACATTTATTGTCTGGCTTAAAGGCCATTAAAGGTAAGACAGGTAGTTTGGTTATGTACCAGTACTGCTGTTATGTAGAAGAATGGGTTTCAAAATGCTCTGATCTCCTTAGCAAAAAGTATGGAAAAAATGAAGCCCCTTTTAATTTAAGACATTCTGAAGGACCTAACATTTGGTCACCTTAACCTCAGACTTGCAATTAAATATTCCTCGTGCATCACTCCTGGAGGTTTGCAGTATGCTTTTTCAGGTGCAAACAAAGTCATAACAGTACTAAGGGAAAAAGACAGCAAGTTACTGAAGCCAGGAAGAATGTGAAACCAGAAATCCCTTCCCTTTTCTTACCGTACTGTTCAAGTGCACCATCATTGTTTTCCATTCAAAAAGCACATGAAAGAAAGAAGAAAAAAAAACCATGTTAGCTTCTTTCATAATTACATAGACAGAAGTGTACCATAAATAGAAGATAGGTAGAAGTCAGGAAGCTGTCATGGCATTAACTTTGATTAATGTATTAGTGTTAAAAAAAAAAATCCCATTTCCTACAAGAGCTGTCACTGTGACAAGTGTTTGCTGTTCTCTTTTTCCCAGCTACATAAAATCTCATTATGATCAGTGGAAGACATTCAACTCTTCAGAGCACCCAAGATCCCACCCCAACTAGTTTAAAAGATGCCAAAAGACATCCAGCTTTGTCATGACAAAGCTAAACAGCTAAAATTCTCCAGTGAAAGCTTTGAAGTCGCTTGGAATTCTCTGTATACCTCTGTAAGTAGGTCAAACCAAAGACCGCCAGATATCTTCCTGTCACTAAGTTCAAGCCAACTGTGGCTGTACCAAACATGAGCTGTAACACATTCCCATATATGCAATTACACTTCAGTCGAGTATGGGGTTCATTTAAGTGATCATCTAGGTACCAGTTTATGTAATAACTTAATGATCTATGCACGAAAGCTAGACTACAGCAAACGTGTAAGATTGTTTGTTACTAAGCTTTTGTTTCAGAACTTTTAAACACCTTCTTTCTAACAAAGATACTGACAAGACTTAGTTCTGAATTACGACTTACAAGAAGGCATTTCTTATGAGAAATAGGTAGGCTAATAGAAAGCCTAGCACTGCTCCAAGTTGCAGAACACTTTGTAACTATCACCTCCCTCACACTGATTTCCATGTTCTTAGATCACCGTTTTATAAATAGCTGTGGTAAGGGAACAGTCAGGTCTACTTAGGAAATCACACAGATGTGCATTTCAGTGAGTCTTTGCTACAAGCCACAGTTGGTTCAAGGTGCTTTGTTAGGATGTCCTTGACTAGTCTAACCACTTGCTTTCTGTTTTCTTTTTAACTGATTGGCAGCAATAGTCGACTGAAGTTCACAAGACAAGCGTACACTTAAATTTTTTCATAAAACTCTAACTAAACAAGTTCAGATGTGTCTCCTGGCACCATGTTTTTGTGCCAACGGAAGTCAGCCGTAGTTTTTAAAGCGCAAGTTGTTTCCAGGGAAGAGAAAGCCTAAAATAGGATCAAACTGATACTACTTTAACAGAGTAGGCAGCTCTGGTTAAGGTCTTAGAAGGTTGTCCTTACAATCACATGGGAGTGGAACACTTATTATACTTCTAGAAGAGGGCAAATCAAGGGCATATAGACTCTTCCAGGAAACAGGCATCCAGCCCCAAAGCTCTGCAGCCAAGAGAGTTGCAAAAAATGCACCATATCCAATCGTGAGGATACTGCACCATGTGCATGCATCTATTTCTGAAGTGACTCCATTCCAAATTAGTAGTTTCCAAGAACTTCAAGAACTACATTCAGTCCCTCGACAAAGAAAACACTGCACTAATGTTTCCAGAACAGTGGACAACAATCGTTGGATTTACTCACTCAGTTTCTGTTTAAATGTCTACACATCACAAGAGGAACCCAAGGCTGTTCAATACCTTGTATCAGTACTAAGTTCTTTTCAAAAAGGCTACAGTGGGAAAGATTTTCTTTTCTAAAATTTCTGCATGTATTTTCCTCATTCTGGCAATAAGAATATTAATAGGCCAGAGACCATTCTGCAAATATAGGTGAGCTGCCACTACTTGTTTTCCCCATACTGCCATCCCTTAAGTGGAAAGGGCACTACCCTTCTGCAAAAGGGCAGATTGTTCAGTTCTCAGCGCACACAAGACAAGCAGATGCTGTGTCCTTCAGTTTCTAGTACACATCACAGAGGACTTTATAAAGTTCTTATGTCCTCGTGTTTAAAGATTTACTAAAGAGAACTGAAGATCAGCTAATTCTAGGTCTATTACTGATGCTAACTCCTCTGAAGTTTGTTTCAATTAAAAGAAAGTTCCTAGACAGCTCACATCAATTTAAGTGCTCAGGCTTTCCACGGAATGAACTATCTCTATTTCAAAGCCCTCTGTATTAACAGAGTCACTACATTTGCATTACTGCTGAGTCATCAGGAAGAGACATTTCAGAAGTGCCCCAGCAGACTGCAATCTCCATGTTTATTTGTCTATTACCAGGAGATTTTTGGATTCCTTGGAACTGATTATGTGACAAAAGCAATATAGGCTTCTACCACAAGAAAACGACAGCTTGTCTAGAATGATGTCTTCCCTCTTAAATGAGGAGGGAAGCTGTTTTATTAGATGTTTTTCAAAAGATGTTTTAAATCAATAGGATAGGAAGTAAGAGGATGCAGTTGCCTACTATTAGTGGTTTAGATAATATGACTTTAGTGATAGCTGCCATTTTTAGAACCTTGAGAAAAAAATGAAATTTCAGGTTCACAATACATAGAACTACCAGGCTTTAATATGCTAATCAGCTAGTTTTAAATTAACATTATTGCTGCATTTTACAAGAAGCAGGAAAAGTCTTATCTACAGGTCATGTTCTTACTATGCTCATTCTGAAGCATTAAGACACAGGGTAAATTTGTATTTATATGATTTACAGTCATTCAGATCCCTATTAATCACCACTAGAAAAAAGCCAGATGTGAAACTGGCAAAACAATTAATTTGTAATGACAGTTTTAAAAGCAATTTCTCCTGTTTCTCTGTGCAAGATCCAAAACCTAACTCATGACATAATGCAATTCTAATGCCAAATATATCCACCTGAGCAAAGCAACATGCATTCATTAGGCTTGCTTTCATGTTTGCAGGTTATGAAGCTGAAATTGAAGCTACTTATTCCAAAAGATGTCTGCAAGTTTTATTTGCCCCCCACCATAATAACGGAGCACTTAAGCCACCACTTTGGGTAACTTCAGTTATTCTGTTGAGGGTGAACTAATCTAAAGGCTAACACTGGTACCCCAAACAATAGCTTAATTCCAACAAACAAATGTCACATTTATAAAGCCTTGATTCCCTGCAGTGATTAGATGCTGGTTTTTAGAACAGACACCACAGTCTTAGAGCTTTAAGGACATTTTTGCTCTATGAGCAAAGAAAGAAAGAATGGACTTTTTTTCAGGATAGAGTCCTGTAGTCTGGAGAAGAAATCACCTTCAGGAAGAAATGCAAAGAGGTAACTCTCCATTTCTTCTGTGGAGAAGACAGACAAACCTTTTACTGACAGCTATTTAAATTTTAAACTCAACATAAAGCCAATAACTTATCTCCTAGTAAGCAAGAAACAATGCTGAAAGGCCAGAGCAGATGGAGCAACTGACTTTAGCCCTTCATGACACACCCAACAGAAGTACAAAGTAAGCAGGTATCTTTGTATATAGCAAGGCAAAACACATTCCATCCACAATGGTAGAACTCTGTGGAATGCTCTTTTTGTTGCAGTACAGTCTTATATACACAGCTTGTTTGAAGACTAGATGAAACACATCTGAATCTGAAAGGGGTGTTTTTAATGCCTTCTCAGTCTTGGGTGAGGAAAGAGATACTTCCAGTAACTGTGGAGGCATTAGGAAGCAGCTGTTATCTCATCTGGATGTTTGTTTCTCTAATTATGAAGCAGATTACTGTTTTAATGGCCATTTACAAGCTTCACATGAATCTTGTTACAATTAACTAAATATTAACACTAATATGCACCTATCAAGCTTACATGGCATCCTAAACACTTTCAAAAGGAATCACAGAAGCCTGCTCTGGACTTTCTGTTTTGCTCCAAGGTTGATCTTTTCCTTCTCGTATTTTTGTCCCACTGTTTCTGTGGATCTTGATTTTGTGAATGCCAAACAAACCCTCTGCTTAGAATCATACAGTGGTTTGGGTTGGAAGAAATCTTAAAGATCATCGAGTTCCATTCCTTCTGCCATGGGCAGGGACAGCTTCCACTTAACCAGGTTGCTCAAAGCCCCATCCAGCCTGTGTCTGAACACTTCCAGGGATGGAGGTCCATAACCTCTTTGGGCAAACTTTCCAGTGTCTCACCATCCTCACAGTAAAGCATTTCTTCCTAATACCTAATCTAAGTCTGTTCTCCTGAAGTTTAAGGCTTTACTGAGCCTTTATATTATAATCCTTCGTCCACGCAGGCTTACACCATCTCCAGCTACTTTAACCAGGACTACATTTCTCAGATAAACAGATGTCCTCCTACATGCTTGCTCAACATCAAACACCAGTTGCAATAGATGTAGGTAAAATAGCAAGCCAACAGCTATAACGAAAGGTTGCTCAACCACCTTTATTAGAAGAGACCGTTTTTATTTGTTTAGTTTTGTCAAACAGCCAGTCAGCCAGAGAAACTTCAGCCTGCCTACCCGAGACTGCTCCTGCACAGTGGTTCAACCAGATTTAAGTACGCCAAAACTGTTCTTTAAGGCAGTCTTGTAGTTTCAGTTCAGAGCGTCATACCCCTTGCCACAGCACGCGGGACCAAGCTTAACACAAGCATTGAGCTGTCTGGGAGGTGACTTAAGCCACATACCACGACAGTGGGGCTCTAAGAAGCCTCTGAAAAGAGGTACCTACTTACACGTACTCAGAGATTCAAATAACCGATCTTCAGACTGCATCCGTGATCAAGCTCGCTTCCGCCTGTGCAGAGCGAAGCTCTTTCTGCCCTTGTGGGAGGCAGCGGTCAGACCGTCCTAGTCCCGGGCTCCTGTGCCCGCTGCCACCTCTGTACCGCACCGAGCCCCTGCCCGCGGCGGGGCGACACTCGCGGCTGTCACAGCCGGGAGCGGAAGGTCACGGAGGGGCGCAGCTGCCGCGGCAGCTTCAAAGCGCGCCGCGTCACTTCAAGGTCAAGGCCGGTTTGCCCGGGCCGGGGCGGGACAGCGACAGCCCCGACCGCCCCCGCGGGCCGAGGTGACGACGGGCGAGACAAGGGGAGCGACGAGACCACGACACCTCTGGGCCGGCTCCTCGCTGCCTTTTCCCCCCGCCCAGCCGCCGGAGAGGGTGGGCTCGCCAGGGGTCAACCAGTGCCAACCCTCAGACCCCGTCCCGGGCGCCCCGAGGCTGCGGGGGACTGAGAGGTTCAGGGACGGGACGCTGGTTCCTGCCGCCCGCCCGGGCAGGGCGGTGGGCGCGGCGACGACGCCCCCCGCGCCGCGCTCACCTCATTAGGTAGTCCCTGAACTCCTTGCTGCGCACATAGTCCGCGGCCTTGCGGCCCAGCGCCGCCGCCATGGCGTCTCGGCGGCAGTGGGGAAAGGAGCGCCCGCCTGGCCCGGCCGCCTCACGCCGCGATGCTG
>VZTD01005887.1:1436771-1552626 GCA_013397725.1 Rhagologus leucostigma
CGCCCCTCGCTGCGTGTGGCTCCGCCCCCCGTGGCGCGAGTGGGGCGTGAGGGGGGAGTGGGCGTGCGGGGGGCGGGGCTCTGGAACGGCCTGAGCCGGCCGGTCGTGGAGTCTCCCTGTCTGGAAACGTTCCAAACCCATCTGGACGCGTCCCTGTGTCACCTGCTCTGGGTGACCTTGCCTTGGCAGGGGAGCTGGACTAGATGATCTCCAGAGGTCCCTTCCAACCCCAGCTATCCTGTGGTTCTGTGATAATTACTTCAGCAATATTAATCGGAATGGTCTAAGATCCCATCTCTCACTAGCACTTTCTATTTCATACCTGAGCAGAGGTTACTTACGTCGAAGGGAAGATAAACTCTAACCTTGCTAATACTATCTTTAGAAAATTTGGGCCATACAAACAAATTCTTTTATCTTTGCTTAGTGCACTAGAGATAGTGAAAATGGATGTTTATCTCCCCTGCTTTCCAAAGACTTGCATTCTCAGTTTTTACAGTCCAGAGCTGGGCTCAGAGTGCAGCCTGGGGCACAACTTCGCGCTGCAAAAAGCCCTGGACGCCATGGCTGCTTTCTTTCCTTCTGTTTCCGTCTTCCCTGCAGGATGTCAGGTTAAAAAAAAAAAAACAAACAAAAAACTAAAAAAACACCCCAAAACCCCCAAAACCAAAAAACCAAACAAAAAGCCCCACACAAACAAAAAAACCCACAAAAACCCACAAAACACACACCAAACCTAAACCACTCAAAACTGTACAAAAAAGCCCGAACAAAAAAACTCTCTTCACCCTTCTCCCCCTGCATTGCTTGCTTAAGAGAGCAGCAGGTTTGAGGAAAAGCATTGGGTAACCTCTCCTTTTTCTATATATATTCAGCATATGATCTGACACCCCACAACAACGCCCCGCTTTGCTGTGTGAGTGGAAGAATTTTAATCCCCTTGGTATATTGCATTTGAAAAGCCAAAATGTAGCCCAGCATATTTCTGTGGACTACTGAGACTCCTATTTAAAAGCAGCAGTGTGAATCTAAATGAGGTCTCAAGGAATCATTTATTCAAGTTGATTTGACATGCACTGACACAAGGAAGATCTGTGGAAATCAGTTCTGTATGTTCAAACAAAATTCTCATGTGGTGGGATTCCACATATCCTAGATGGCCAGGCTCAGTCATTAATATTACAGCTACAGTTATAGAACTAATTTTTAGCCTTACGTAATAAGGCTAAAAATGTAGTCTTATTCTCCTTTACTGAAAATTTGTAATTTTTTTTTCTTAACTCCACATAGGGAGTGAAAAAATAGTCTGTCTGCATTGAGAGGCATTGTTCTTTAGTTTTTCTTCCTGGAGTAAACAAGTTCTTTTAGCCTTTTCTCACAGGCTGTGGCCTTTTGCCTACTCCATTTGTGTTTACAGCTTTCTTAATGCATAGCCAAGGGTCACCATATCTCAGTCAAAGCCTTACCAACAGTGCAGTACTCTTCTCCAATTTTGAGTGTCTCACTGTTGTTTTTTTTTTAAACTAGTTAATGGAAAATCATTAACCTGAAACGTGTCCAGAAGAAAGCAGCCCCACATGACAGGCTCTACCAGTTACACAACAAAACCAGCTAGCAAGGATTTGAAGTTTGCTTTTGTTCTGTATGTATTTATAGTGCTTTTATTTGCATACTGGTTTTTAGGCTTTTTGTAAGGATATCAAAAAACAAAAAAAAGATCCCCTTAATGTATCATACTCATAGCTTTTCTTTTCCCCCTTTTAGCCTGTTCAATAGAAAAATACGAGTTGCTCTTGACAAGTCCGTGTTAGGTGTACTTTTGAGCATGTTGTTCCCTGAGTGAACATTAACCGGTAGTTTAGTAAATTATTGTAGCAGGTTTTTCTTCATGGTGTTTTTTGGTTTGGTTTGGTTTGGTTTTTTTAATGTCAGAATTATGCCATTTGACTTATAATTTGCTGAGTTTTTGTGAACCCTTTCTCTTCAGACATGTGCTCTTCTGCAGTGCAGGACTGCAATGTCCTCCATGACCTGGAGGAACATGACTGATCATCTCAAGCTGATCACATCAAATTGCTTCTGTGAGGGCCTGGTGGACTTCAGAGCAAGTTTCATTAGGTTTTGCCACACATTTTTTTTCTAAAATATATTCCACCTGTTTTTTTCCTAGTCTGAACTATGCTTCTTTGTATTTTTTTCACACTAAATCCGTACCTATTTTGGGTTATTATTACCACACTTCTGCTTTTATCTGTCATGGACTCTTTCTGCATTATTGTGCCGGTTTGGCCAAAATCTGGTAATATAGCCCCTGAGAGAAAACCAGGTTGCAACCACCCTTCCCCCCACAGGGTTCGGGGAAAAAAGAAATTTTTCCTCGAAGGAAAGAGATAAAAACCATCCATTTTAACAAACACACAGGAAAAGGAGAATGATGCTGAATAATGAATTAAAACCCCCGCTATAGAGAGAAACCTGGGAAGATTTCAGAGTCCTTCTGTAGGTGTGGTCTCTCTCCTCCTCGGAGCTGGTCAGTGAGGGCATGGGCCCACCCCCGGGCCTCGGGGAGAAAATTCTCCTGATATGTTCTGATGTTGTTGAAACAGTTCAGAAGAGAAGAAAGGTAAAAAACCAAAGTCCCAGGAAACAAAATTCAGCTCTCCGTCTCACGCCAAGAGGGAAAAAAAAAACCAGCTGGCTGAAGAAAAAGCAAGCAGGGTGCTCCCTTCGTGCCTTCCGCAGTCAGACAACAACTGAGCAGTATATCTCTGTGTCCTTGAGAAGCTGCTTTGGAAAGTTCATCTGGGTTTTTTTTTTTCCAGCTCAGGTTAAAGGCACAGAAAAGGCACAATACTACTTTTTGGGCATAGAGCATGATAGGGGATACACATGATAGAGTCACCCCAAGACAATTATTTAATGACTGCAACTTCTTTTGTCTTATTTTAGTTTCTAATGCTTTTATCAAACTCCTTTAATTGTCTTTTATGTCCCATGATAGTTGAAACTGATTTCATAGCTCAACCTTTCTGGTTCTGTTACCTGCAAGCTGACACCATTTCTTTATTTTCATCTACTCATATGTCCTTTTGGCTATTTACTTGTTCCCTTTTGATTTTTAGGTCATTATGTGCTTGTGATTAAGACAAGCCATGTATGTCAAAGGATGCCTCCTGTGTTTCTTCTAATCAGAACAGGTAATTGTAGCTGGCTTGGTTTCCAAACAGACAGGTCCCTTCCAATCTTTTATCCCTTAGATTATCTTCACAAATCCCCTGCCTGCCATTTCCTGGAATTTCTTCCTGACATTCTCATTGCTTTCTTTTGTTTCCTGTTAGCCTTGTACTTCTGACCTTTGCAAGGAGATACTTCTGAAGTTTATTAGGCTGTCCAGTTATTCTTATTTTCCCTCAGCCTTTGGCCAGGTCAATACATTTTTAACTCGCTTACTGACTTTTGTTACTTTTGGTCATTAAGCTACAACTTTTCCTCACTGGATTTGAAAGCTGGTGTGCCTGAATTCCCTTCCGGGTTTTTAGCTGATGGACTCTATGCTTGTCCAGCAGTTCCTCGACATGAGATACTCTAATAACATAGATAGCAGTTCTGCACCTCATCATCCCTTGCTGCCAGCACGTCTGTGCTCTCTTGAACTGCTGGTTGCGGCTGGGGGGACGGAGGAGAGCATTCCTGGCTCCCCCATTGTTGGCTCCACAAGTCTTCAGTGCTAGTACACCCAGGGCTGGTGGTTTTGCCCACGAGGACACATACCCAAGGCAGCCAGGGCTGGATGAGTTTTAATAATTTTTGGTAGTATCCTAAATTTTCCCCTCTGTGAGGAGGTGAGCTGCTGGATGGTTGGTCTGTTTAGCAAATGAATACTGTGTCTCCCTCAGAAGAGAGTCTCCATATCCCTTTCCCCATTTCTGGTGTGAGGGTGCATCCTTGATTACAGATACGTTATCTCTACATGCTGGCACAATGCTTGAGCAGTTTTATTCCATGTGGAGCACACAGCAGTAAGTGAGTAGACTGAACACCTGAGAATGCCAAGAGGGGAGTCTGTGTTATATAAATAATGAATAACATCTATAAAATGCATGCTCAGCGCTGACACGTTTGTGAAGGCATCCTAGTAGAAATATGACTTTGGTATTAGTCTAAAGAAAACTGAAGTAAATGCTTAACAACTAAATAACTCAAGAAGTTATACCTCATTTTAAAAAACACTTTTTGAAATTCAGAAATACTTAGTGCTGAAAAATACAGCTACAGCTTCTAGAGGTAACAGTTCTCACTGTGACTGGCTGTGGAGCACACTATTGCACAAAATCAGCATATATCATTTGAGAGATCCACAGTTGCTGTGTAAAACCTAACCAATTAGGATAAATTAGTACATTATGGAGCTAGAGGCATTTCATCATCTGCAGTTCCAGTAGGATCTGGAGTAGGACCAAACAGCAAAATAAAACATATATTTCCAGCTGAGGCCCTGCAAATAAGACAATGGTGTAATTACAGAACCACTAGAAAAAGACCCTCCTCTATGCATGGCCAGAAGAACGCTATGATGTAGGCACTGCAATGGACAGTCGAGAAGTGAAAAGTAGAAAAGATGCAGAACGGATCTGGAAAAAAATTTTGATTGCCGAGACATAAATATTGGCAAATTAGCAGCTATTGTGGTTAACAATGATTGTAGGCAAGCCAAGCAACAGCTGGGCAGCAGGAACTAAAGCAAGGGTGCTACCTATAATAACGAAAAATGAAAGTATTTTGTCAGCATAGAAGACAAGCATTTCAGGCAGTTGTTGCAATTATCACTGCTTTCCCCTGCCTTACATGCAAAAAGGCCTGTCTGTCATGATTAGATTACAGTTGGGTGGGGCTGACTACTTGAAGCTTTTATTAGCACAGTTATTCCTGTTCTTGTAAATTCTGTAGGTAGAAACCACACAAGCTCTAGGCTCTGGTCTATATCGCGTGTGCATGGTAAACAGCTAGTCCTGTGCTGCGAAAAGCTGTATGTCCAAAACTGTACAGGCAAGGGGAAGCAGGGTACGACAGTCTGGCAGAGAGGCAGCTGGGTTTGTAGTGAAACTGTTCATTTTCTTGGTGCCTGAGAAGCAGCCCAGAAGGCTGGAGGCCACTGCTGAAGGGTAGGGCAGTACCCCACTGCTGGGCTGACTGCCAGCATCAAACCTTGTGTGAGGGGTGGAAAAAACCCCAAACCAACCCGAAACAAACAAAAAAACCCCCAAACAGTATCTTCCCCTGCTTAAACTTACAGTACAACTATTCTTAAGGGCAAGTTTTCTCCTCGGAATTTTTTTCCTAGATGTCAACCAGCTGTAGATGAAGGAGGCACTCTGCATGAGTACAGCAGAACTTTCAGGCAGCTGGAGGATGGGGCCTTTATGTGATGAGACTGCTTTGAGTCCTCAATTAGTCACACATGGTAAAAGAGACAGACAAAATTGAAGCTGAAATTGCTTAAGCCAACTTCCTGCTGAAATATGTGCAGCGGTGATGGCTATATTGATGTGTGTTTTACTGTCATCAAGACTGATACTAAGTGTTTTAAAGTCATTTTCTGGGCTGAAGTTCATCTTGCAACTTACTCGTATATAATACTGCTTCAAATTAGATAATTATAGATTATATTTTTAAACATAAAGCTATATTGCTAGGGTTATTTAGAAGAAATCAGGTTTTAGGCATGGGGAAAAATCTAATTAATGGGTTTATTCACAAGTTATTTATACTTGCAGTTGGTAATGTGGATACAGGTACTGGGCTACGTATTCAATAAATGGACCTTTAAAACTGTCTTTGTTTTTCCACTTATAAAATTCTCTTTTCTTAAGTAAAGAAGTTGTTACAATAAGTGGTCATTTTAATAGTCATGTGGATACTTCCCTGTGAGAAGAAGCACCAGACTGCTGTTTCTAGTATCACACCACCGCATTACTGGTATCCCTGAAGCAATTGTGGAGGATTATCTTATGTTTGGGAAGGAAGGGATGAGGGCTGCTTGTTCAGTCAGGTGCACTCTGTACTTTATACTGCTAGATCAGGTCAGCTGGGGTAAGGAGAGCCTTTTCTTCTAAAATTGACTGGAAAATTCACCTCCTTCACTCATCTGGGGAAACTTCTGTTGGAGTAAATGACATATAATCACTTCATTGCTGTAATTATCATGTCCGGAGGAGCAGAACGGGAGGGCTGGTGATGCTTGCTCTGCAGGCTGTACCTCCAAGCAGGTGTCAAACTGGGCTGCAAAGCAGAGTTGGTTTCGTCATCCTGGAAAACCTGTCTTGGGGATAAATCCAACAGGATTAAAAAAAAAAAAAAATGTAGAAATACTTTTCTGTTCTGTTTTTAAAAACTACTTCCAGTTTCTGAGGAAGGACTATCAATGATGTGACATGAACTACTCAGGTAAGGTTGTGAGGGGATTTGCTTTCTCCAGTACTGCCTAGCAAAGTGTGTGCTGAAACACTTGCGCTTCATGAAGAACCTTAGACACTGATTTTCTCCCAAGCTTTGTATGTCCGTCTTAAACAATACAAACATCCCACTGATTATAAGGAAAAGGGTTCTGACTGATGGCAGAAAGTGAGGTGTCAAAGTTGAGAGACACTGGTAAATAATGACAGTCAGCTTAGTTATGTAATCTTTTCCTCAGGGCTCATGGGTCTTTATTGAGCTGTATATAGTACAAATTTAGTAGAACATGATAAAAATACAGGTTACTGGCGTGGTTTGCTACTAATAAATTCACTTACCATATGCTCTTTCCTGGTACCTTCGCTCTCAGCCTAAGTAACCTAAGGGAGGCTGGAGGATGGCCAGGAGCAGGGGATCGTTCCTGATAGAAAAGTACAATTCTGTGCTTTTCTCCTCTTTCAGCCCTTCCCCAGTTAAAGAACAACCACCTGAACTACTGCCACTGGAAAACTTTGAACATAAATATTGGTAGACTTATTCTAGGGGAAAAAAAAAAGTAGATTATCACATTTGAGACAGAGATGCATGATTACACCAGGGCTCACTTCAGTCTAATTACAGTGTCCTAATTAGTGTTAAACTTAGGGTCAGTTTTTCCCTCGACGGACTAAGATTTCTCTCGCTCACTGGAGAAATGTGAGAGCAAGATGGTATCTAAGATGTCCCTGACTTACTAGAGGAAGCCAAAGGTCTTTGAATTAGTGGTGTGTATCCAGATAGGGACCCTGAAATCACCTTTGGCCTATTTCTTTAACTAAAAGAAAAGGGGGAAATTTCAATAGGCTACAGTGTATAAACAAACCATGGGCATACACGATGAGTAACTTGAAGGTAAACATGCCAAAGTCCTTTCCAAAGCTACTGAGATCAAAGTGAAATAAACAATAGGTCATAGTGGACTTCTGCAGTCATTCAGGACTTGACACAGAGACATTTAGGTTTGCACAAGGCCTAACAGACAAAAAACCCCCTAAATATTCAAGTGTGTATACTTTTAGAAGAATGGATGCATTTTACTGATGTACCCAAACGTACATGTGCCAAATTGAGTTCGGTGGTAACAGACAACCTCCAAACCATGTAGAGAGGATATTTTCTTATTAGAAAGGTTTGAAATGTTGTGTCCCAAGACGTCTGAGTTAATCTTTTTATGGGTATTGGTCTTTCCAATAAACATTAATGTTAGCTGGTGATGCTACAGCTTCAGTTCACAAGGACTATCTTGTTTTTTACAAGGGATATCTTATTTTTCCCACCAAGCGCCTTATAAATTAAATACTATATCCAAAAGCTGCTGGTCCTTGGCACCTGGGCTGGACAGTAGCATCTGCCCTGCACACAGGGGGATGGACAGTTTGTCTTCTACCCTTGCAGAGTGGAAGTCAAACCTTTCACACATAGCAGGAAGCTCAACAAAACCAAACCAAGAAAGTATGTGGAGTAGATTGATGCCCTTACTGTGACCCCCCTCTGTGACTTTGGTGCTGCTTTCTTGCTCAAATAGTCCCTCTTGAAGGCTGTGCAGAAGTACATTTTTATAACCTGCTGAAAGCAGTTCCTTCTTTTCTCTGAAAGCTCAGGAGGAAGGCAGTGGGAGCATCTCCGCATCACATGGACGGAAACTCTGTGATCCCAGTACTTGATAAGGGTGTTGCAGATCAGACCAGGGAACCCCATCAGCTCCTTCCTTAGGCTGGTGTTGGCCAAACCCACACAGCCACCTCCTGGGAGTGTGATGCAAGCTTCCAGCAGTGTAGGCTTATTTAATGCTCTTTGGACTAAAAGGGGGACTGTCACTTTGCAGGAGGGTGCCCTGATGGGGGTTGCTATGCAGCACTTCCATACTGAGTGGCTGCTTTGCACAAATTTCTGCCACATCGTTCCTCAAGGAGGCTAAGCAGTGTTTGTCAGAGCTAGAAAAAGTCTCATTAGATGTAATCCTTAGTGTTTAGGTTTACCTAAAATAGTTCTTCTGGGAATTGCTAATGTTCACCATCTTGAAGCTGAGGAGAGGAGTGGGGTGGTGTTTTCCCTTGAGAAGCACCTTCTTTAACAATTGCTATGCATTATTAGGAACAGCATTTACACTTGTTATTTGGTAATTTATTTCCCTCCTTCCTTCATTTTTTACGTTTTTTTTTTTAATATCCAGGTTGCTGTGATTAGAATTTTGCAGCCTCTATCTCTCTCTCTCAGTGTACATCTCATAGATGTTCAGAAACTGCATAAAGCCACTCAGTTCACTAGTTGCCACTCAGCTCCAGGCCTTGGTAATGTAAAAATTCAAGATTTTGTGGTCTAATTTTCACTCTCTTTTAAAAGTTTAATTATAACTGGAGATCTTATTTGAGATTAAAGCCTTATTTATCTCTTTGTTCTCAAAGGTTTCACTCACGTTTGACATCTATTTCTTTAGGGCCCTCCTGTGGTTCATAGGATTAGTGCACTATTAATGCTATAGTAATTTAGTTGGATTTTAAGGCAGTGGGTTTTTTACTATGTTTGGGGAACACCATTTGCCTGGTCTTGTTACAGGTTTTAACCATATTGCACCAACTCTGTGGAACAGGTTGTTCTAAAGTAACATTTATAGGTAGTCATAAACATCACAAAATTTCAGAGTGATATTCTATGTTGTCAAAAGACAGCAAATATTCTCCATATGTACCATAGTAAAGATACAGATTTAAACAGAGAAAGTTGATTGTTCCAGTTGTTTGTGGCTTAAAAATCTTTGAATTAATCTTTGGAGTTCATCCATCAGTCCTGATCTGCTCAAGCAGTGCCAACTGCTTGTGGTAGGGTGATATGAATGCATATCATATTTGAGGCCCAAAGAGACCATCACAACATTTAAAATCGATTTCCAGATTACTGTGGGCTGTTGAAGTCATCCACTTGCTTCTGCACTAACCTTTTGTCTGCTAAGGGATACTACTAAAAGTGATACAAAGGGAATCACAAAACCCTTTTCTCTTTTGATGTTTTATTCCAGTGAATAACGGCCTCACTTTTGAAACTACAGTTACCTTATTTCCGTTCTGCAGCTGCATGAATTTTGCACCCAGAAATTTGCCTGGTTTTGTGCTCTGGTCTGTCTCTCTGTGCTTCTAGAACATGTGATTTTTCTGCCTGTGAAGATTCTTGTAGACAATAATCAAGTCACCTCTCAGCCACCTCCAAGCTAAAATGAACAGATCAGGGTCTGTAATAATCTCCATGGCAGGCATTTTGGTTTTTTTTGTTCCTGCATCTGAACTCTGGACTGTTTAAAGTTGTATTAGTTGGTGCCATTTTTAAAAATGACACCTGGGGCCTGAATGGTAGGGCTTGCATGACATTTTCTTACCTTTAACATTATGCTGCCTAATCTCTTCTTCCACTTTCCTTAGAAGCCAGGGATGAAGCTTCCAGTTACAATGGTGAGGTTTTTCTTCTAATTCTTACAGACTGATTTTTAAGAGAATCAAGTGCTTGTTGATGATATGACTGAGAAAACCGGTATTTAAGCATAGGATATGGCCAATGGCAATGGATCTTCCCCAGTTAGACATTCTACTTAATGAAACATAATCCGGAAGAAAGCTTCTGTGACTAAGGGAGTCACTCAGCCTGTCTTAGGCTGAGGTTTTAGGTGTTGACTGCATCACAATGAGGATATTTTTGACTTGAACGGCTATTAAACAGTAGAAAAATAGACCAAGTGTAAAGGTCACTGACCAATGACTTTTGCATGTGTTGGTGGACATAATAATTTACAACATGCCCTGGTTCAAAGACGAACACTGTATTTTTCCTAACAGACCATATGATGGTAGAAGAACGTGAAGTCACTTGGGAGACTTCTTGGAGCTGGGAATTGTGCAAGTTGTGTGCATGTTGGATATCTGACATGAGCTTCTCATAAAGCTGCTGTTATTCCTGGGCTTGGGAGAGTAATAACAATTCGCATCCAAATTGCAGAGTAAGTAATCCTCACCTTTGCTTAGCTGAACAAGCACTTTTTTTGGCTGGGCCAAAGGCATGCATATGTCTCAGCTGTGTATTCCACTTCATTCCCACCCGTCAACACGTCAAGGAGCATGTTGTTCATTCCTGGACAAAATCTGTACCTGCATGTATTAGTCCACAGACCCAGAGACTGCAGCCCTGTAGCTGTTGTGCAGGGCTACTCAAGAGTGTAACTGATGACAGCAGACTGGTGGTTGAAGTGAGACCAGATAGCAAAAGCCAAGTGTTTCTAAAAGCTGAAGGGTCACTCTTGTCATTTCTCTGATGTGAAGGGCAGGTTGTTTCAGTTCTCTGTGTTTAAGGGTCCATTGTAATAGCTGCTGTTCCTAAAGGGTAAGTTGTTTTAGTACCAACAGGTGAAATAAATAAATGGATAAGTAAAGCAAGTAGCTGATTATAACAGAATTTACACTAGAGACAAGAGCCCAGAAAACAACATGACAATTAGAAAGTCTGGGTAAATGCACTGGAAATCACTGAGTCTTCCTTTGCATGCCTTAGCAAGGAGACTATCATTAAAATCAAAGCTGCAAAATTCTACAGTGGGGAAAGTGTTACGCTTCACAGCTGCAGCTGTTTTTACCAGTGACCACAGACCCTGAAGGTTAGGAAGAATCAATTAGGCAGGAGCGTGCCAAGCCAAAACAACACACAGGCTTACCACAGATGGTGAGTCACCAGCCTCTTAATAAACTAATTTCCTCGACAAAAAATGGAATTGATCTCAGGCTAGCTTTGGTTGTTTAGAAAACAACCAAAGAGCTCCTGCCCATCTAGATGAATGGACAGATAATCCTTTCTTCCATCTTGTCTCCAGACAGTTGGAGTATGGCATCTTTAACAGCCAGTGCACTGAAGTTATCTATGCGTAACCTGAAAAGCTGGCATAGCTTAAAATCCTTGTCTTCAGCTCTCCTTCACAGCTTTAAATGCAAAATCTTTGCTTTTTGTGATCTTCAGACATTAGCTGTTATTGTTACTGCCTCTTGTTTGCCTTGCTGTAGTGCCCAAGGTGCTCGAGCCAGCAGTTGTGCTGCTGTTGAACACGATGCTATTCAGGCATGTAACAGGACTTTCTGAGCCTCAGGATAATTCTCATGATATATTGCTGCGGGACATGAAAAGGGGGTGAAGTCAACTGGGATGGGATAAAGCAGGGGCACGATACAAGAAAGAAATGAATGTTGACTAAAGAGCAAAATTATAAGTGGGAAGAGAGTTGTTGGCTACTGTTTGAGGTTTTTTTTGAATTTTAAACCAATGTGTACCTCTCCATTCAGGGGAAAAAAAGCATGGTTACTTTCTCATTAAATGCAGGAGTTTAAGATGGTTGCCAATGCAGATTTCCTAAAAGGGCTGTGTCTTGATCAGGCACTTGAGTATACTCTGGAAAGCCTTTCTCTCAGACATCTCGTTTATTCGTTTTCTAGCACTGGAGGGAAAGACTTGCATCTGCCTGCCCAGGGTCTGGCGTGACCCGTGGCTTCCTAACCAGGTCCTCTGAAAAGTTAGTGTATGCCCACCAGTGGCTGAACTTGGCTCATTCCTGATTGTGGTCATATTACAAGAGGAATTAGAAGAGGGAATGGAAGAGAAAGCCTGGATTGGTTTTGTTGTTTTTTTTTTTCTCTTCAGTTTTCCTATTTGGATGTTCTCGTATATGATTATGGTTCTCCAGAAAAACCTCTTTTTTTAACCACTGGGCATATAAAGACAGGTGTACTGAACTCATTGGCCTGCCCACCAGAAGAGGCTATAAAAACCAGAAGATGGACCTGTGCGGCAGAAATGTGGTAAGAGAAAGGTGGAATAGTTCATGGTAGGTACTGGGGTGCAGAGGAAGAGGATGGGGAAGGGACACGCATGTCCCAGTGATTAAGGATTTTGAGGAGTAAAGGAGCAGGAAGTTTCTTTCATGAACAGAGAAAAGAAAGGAAGGACAGAAGTGGGAGTAGGACAAGAGCAGCTGGCAGGAGAAAAGAGGCATGAGACTGCCTACAGTCAGAGCAGAAATCCTATGAATAACATTCTTGAAGTCCAAGTTTGCTCGGTTAGGCTTGCTTGGACCTAAATCACATGCTGTTTCTCCACATCTGGTACCACATGCTGTTCCTGCAGGGAACCTGAGCCAGACTCACCACCTTTGTGATGCAGCCAGGTCTGATGATAATCCAGATGTGAATGGCAGTGTAAGTGTGTAGAGGCTCAGATGTGGTAATGCCGGGGAAACAGAACAAATCCCTCAAAGTAGGAGGGGTTGATTTTGCTTTTGTGGTCACTAGTAAGTCCAGCAAGCAGAAAAGGCTATGCAGGCTGCTTGCCAGAGACCAGCAGTTTCCAGAGGAATGGTACCTTGGAAGATCTCAAGGAGGCAAGGGAAATTCATGCTGAGGCAGCTTGTGTGAAAGCACTCATTTGTCTGGCAGGGAAATCCTAAATTCATCTAGTGGGTGAATTGTCTGACTGATGGGCGTTAAAGGCTTACTTGTTGCTTCCCAAAGCAGAGGTTTGAGTATTCAGGCTGCACAGAGATAACAGTTCCAGGTATAATTTGAATAGGTAACTGTGTGCTTTTATTGTGACCAACACATGGCATTCAAACATGGCCAGTGCTTGGGGACTGGAAATGAATTATGCAAAAAACAAGCAGGATCCTTTTTGTTTTTCTCTTCTTTTTATTTCTTTATAAAGAAAGGAAAGGATGGGCATGCCAAACCAAAATGGCAGAATACAGACAAAGGTGAGCACTGAGGCTTCTCCTTGGGGGCCATCCATAGTAAACTCATGCCTTGGTAGGGTTCAGTTCCCCATCCCTCCTGCCAGGAGGAACCCAGCATGCAGCCAGCCCTTCAGCACAATCACAGCTCTTTGAAGTTAGTTTGCACAGTTTCACAATACCGTCAGCCCACATCATGGTGGGGCAGCAGCAGCTGAGGCCAGCAACATTAGCAGCAGCAACATGGGATACAGTGCACAGAAAAAAGGGAGCAAAGAGCTTGTTTGCAAACAATTGTAGATAACAATATAGAAAGTCCAAAGATCATCATTCTGCTATAAAAATATTACACTTCATAAAACCATGTACTATAAAAAAAATCTATTCAGAAACGCTGGTAAACATAACAAATATCTGTACACTGGCTGCCCTTTTCATACAGGAAACATAAAAAGCGTGAGCCTCAGAAATCATCATTTTGTAAACATGAATATGGAGCCTGTAAACAAAGTGCTAGATCATGGTTTCTATTTTGTCAAATTAATTTAATACTACCCAAGTAATTCCTTTACACACGTCATCACCTAATGGCCAGACTCCACTACTGCGACAGGAAAGAGGACTCCAAGCTCTCCCACTAGAGTCACTGAAGGTGCATATGGGTTAAGGAATTAACACAGGAGCGAAGGCAGCAAGATTTGGCTCTGAGTAGTAAATCAGAAACAATCTTTTAGCAACTGGTTTTCATTTTCTGCACTTCAAATGCATATTTCCAGTCTCTCCTTTCAAAATTTGCCTTTATCAAAGAGGGCATGCATTTTCCTCATTTTCCTTTCAGGCTGCAGCATCTCTGAAAAATACGTCCATAACATCCATTTAGGAGACATAATGGAGCACAAGCTGACTCTCTAATTATGTATACCAAAGCAAGAAGCAGTGGCTGAGGAGTTCAACACTCTACATCATGGTTAACACAATATGGGATGACAAAAAGGGCCAAATTCTTAATTTTAGACTCTAAACTGCGGACTGCAAAATATTTTCATGTGCAAGCCTTGTGATGACATGCATGATCAGATGCTGGCTGACATACAGCGTTGTCACCTAGTTGCACCTGGAAATGCAAGGTTTAGGTTCACAAAAATCTATGTAGAGAGTTTAGATAAAATTTGGCTCTAAGAATTACTGTAACTTTATTTACTCTGTAACATTTTTGTTCTGCACAGGCTTCAATCCACCCTTCACCTGAACACTATGAGTTTTAATTCTGTACACACTGAGAACCTACTTGTAACTTCACTTCATCTTCTGAGTTTAAATTCTCATGTTTTTGCTAACTTTCAGAATAGGAGAGGGTGCGCAATTGTTGTGTGTGTCTGCTGTGGACAGACATGGAGGGAGGAGTGTGGGACTGTGTTCACACAGGAACTGAGGTACCAGAAGCAGCTTAGCTGCAGTGTTTTCAGGCAACACAAGAATTCAGGATCAGGGTCAGCTAGGAGGTAAGAATACACACTTTAAGGGAAAATGATGTATACTTTAAAAGAGGAAAAGAAAAATCGGCTTGTACATTATTTTTTTTAAAATTAACTATACTAAAGCATCTTATTAACATTATTTTAGGCCTTTTTATTTTAATGTAAGGAGTATCTGAAGGGTTGTGCTGCTCGCCTGTCTTTTAGGGTTCAGATATGTAAATCTGGAGCTCACGTGGCTCTTGCTTATGTCACCTCTGGATGTTCAACAAGAGAGCTTTGCTTCTAAATATTTTCTTTGGCATTTCTAATTCACACATTCTAAGAGAGAGCTTCAAAACACCTGCCTGAAAATAATTTTCCAGTGAAAAATTTCACTATTTTCTGCTATAGTAATCTGCTGTATCTTCTGTGTTTGACACCCTTACTCCTCGAGAAAGCTATAGCATGCCCCAAAATCAAGAATTTCCTCTGTAAAAATGGATGATTTAAAAACAAACCCTGGGGTTTTTCTATCATTTTTATTAAGTTAATGGTGGCAAAAATACATACAGTCAACATTATTTCCCCATGACATGCCATCTGTGGCCCTACACCTTCTGGTTACAGGGAGTTTGTATGAACTTGTGGCCAATTTTCAGAAGCCTGGACTTATCCCCCTCTCCATGCACAGGGCTTGGCACTGGGAACCTGCTGCTGTACAAACATCACATCATTTATAGACCTGACTCTGAGCCACACCTGGGCGCTGCTCAGCACAACTCAGAAACGAAGGGACAGAGGTGACACTGAACTTGTAGTCACTCCAGTGTGCTGACAGCACTGTTGGCTAAACTGATTCTGTTGCCTTCCAGCTGTCTCCAGCCACTTGTTCTGACGCACAAACATTTGCTTTGCCCCATGACCTGGCTAAAGGAGTTGTGAAAGAACAGATGAGCAGCTGAAATCAAGAGAAAGTGACTGCCTGCCATTTTTAGTGTCAGCACTTGCATATGCTGGCCTAAGTTCAGGAGACCAGCAGCATAAGAAACCTTTGTTCCATCCATGGCTTAGTGGATGTTCCAAGCCCTGTCCTAATTCATATCACAGAAACACAGCAATTGCATACTTGACCAAGGTTCGGATGTATTTGGAGGTACCAGAGCTGGGTACGAGTTGTTAGAGAGAGCTGAAAGGGTCTGGCTGAAAAGAGAGCCCAGTATTACATCAAGAGTTAGATGAAGCACAGGCTTCACAATCTGTACTTCGTAAGAGTGTGACATGTGATGTAATGATGTCACATCATGCAAGACATGCTTCGCTCAGCTCTCTGTGCTTGAGCTACCCCCAGCACTCTGGGCTCTCAGGGAGCTGATGAAGATTATTTTCTGGAGAAACAAAGCAGAATCTTTTCTCAGATAGACTTCTTTTTCAAATGTAGAGATTAATTACAGCATGTCTGTGAGGGTCACTTGTCATTTGCTGAAATAGTTAGGCTTTATAAATGCAATCTGCTGTTAAAACTTGCTTAGAAAAAGTTAAACAGATTTTAAACAAGTAAAAATTCATGAGGGGCTGGGGTAGAGGTCAGCTCTCCCTTTGAGCAGCATCTCCCACACCTCTGCCATATACACAAACTGTGGTGCTGTGTAGGAACTGGGGTAACCTAGTTCTTCATCAGGGCTATTTGGCTTCTTCAGAGTCCTGGAGCTGCAGAGGTGGGATCCAGCTCTGCAAAATGTGGGGAAATGCCCTCTCCATGCTGGGCAGACACTTCTCTACTGAGCTGAACAACAAAACCTGCATGGACATGGTTCTGTGCAACTTGCTGTAAGTGAACCTTCTTTAGCAGAGGGGCTGGACTAGATGGGCTCCAGAGGTCCCTTCCAACCCTAACCATTCTGTGACTGATTTTGAAGTGGGTCTCCAGATGAGCTGACTATGTCTGTGACAGGTACACTGTGGTATGCCTTGGACAATCATTGCATTGTGCAGCCTGATGGTTAAAAATGCAACTATGATATTTGTAATAGCCTAAGGCACTAGGTCACTTTATGGATTAAAACCTTGCAAGATGGTATGTTTTAATTCAAAGAGATTTTTAGACTTTCAGGAGTTAAACTTAACATTCAGTAAAAGTCTCTTAAGGTTATATAAAGAGAGAGAAAGAGAGAGGCTAAGCCTTTTTCTGTTTTCTCCTAGAAAAAAAAAGTGCTTATTACTGAGCTATACCATGCCCAGGAGTCTAGAAAGGAGATGCTGGTATAAAAGCAGCCATTGCAGTAATTAGGCCACAGCCTAGCATCCTGTCCTGGATCCAGCCGGGCCAGGGGAAGTGGTGAGTGCTATCAGTCTGAAATAATGACTGCCAGTGGCATATATCTCCCTTTCTGCCTTCCTTGGATTTGCTGATGGAGGCTCTTGTATTTCAGTCCAACTGAGCTGGGACAGCAGAAATGGTTTAATTGGGTTCACTTGACTGGAACAGGTCAGAAAACGCTCAGAAGAGCACCTCACATGGCAAGACTGCAGAGGAGAGACTGATCTGCCTTTGGAAGTGCACAGGGATGCACATCTGGGACAGAGGGGAGGCTGAATGGGACAGTTTCTTCCATGGATGGGCACAGCTTTTTTTTCTACACCCGGAGTAATCACTACCAATATCAATGACAGATTTCAAAGAACACTGCAGACAAAACTCTCAAAGTATTACCTCAACCTCTGACTACACTTCTATCCTTATTTGGAAAAGCTGGGACAGCACCTGTTTTGTGCATGTATTTACATATAGACACATATGTGCACACATCTGGATGCACTGGCAACAAAATCCTTAATAAACAAAGCCCACTATTTGTATGGGCTTATAGTTATTTATAGGCTTATAAAGTAATTAATGAGCATTAAGATGTATGAGTCTGTATGTGTCTCTATGTTAATAGCTGGTGGATTAGAAAGAGGTAAGTCAGGACGAGATTAAAACCATTAAACTTTGGGAAGAGCAACACCCTGTAAGCTTGGCCTACAATAATATTCAGTTGAAAAAAAGGCTCAAAGAATTAAGACTGAGTATATCTAGAGGGAATTAGACTTTTTGCAATGGTTGTGTGAGAAAGCAAGTTGAAGCAATGCAAGATGACCAGGAAATCTCAGAGGGAGACAAAAACTACATAATATTTTCAAGTCTTTCTGCCCATATACAATACAATACAATTACTCTGACCATTAAAAATACATTCTGTTAAAACAGCACATATCAGCTGGGACCCCAGAAAATCCAGCCCTCCTTCCAGGTTGCCCTTTGCATCCTTATTCCCACCTTGCCTTCTTCCAGGACAGCAGTCACTTCAAGGGAAACAAGGCCTGGCCAGAGCTATTCTGCACCAGCGAGGAGATCCCTGCCAGTGGATATCCTCGCAGTGTGCTGTTAGCAGAAACGTGAGAGACTTTAACTTCTAACAAGCAGAAAATTCTAAAGGCAGCAAAAAGCTGACACTGAACACAGCTTAGCCAGTGGAGAGAAAGTGGGCTGCTGTGTACACAACCATAGGCACCCACCTGGGCGTTTGCACTCATCAGTCCCAGCCGATTCAGCCTCTGGGTGAAGTTTCACAGCATTGTTTATTTCAGAAAAGAGAAGGGCTTCAAGGAGAGCTGCTTTGCAGCAATCCTCTGTGCACAGCACATAAACTTGAACATTAAATATCAGTTTAAATTATTAAGAATAAATTTAAATTTAAAAATAGACTAATGCAAACAAACAAACTTCAGTCAACGTTGAAGCAGAGCTAGTTTTAGGAAGACTATTACTATAGCAAATGAAACCCCTTGGACACTCTGAGGCAGTGATCTGGTAATTCCAGTTCAGCACTGAGATGCACAAACTACCCAGCAAGCAAAAATTACCATGTCTAGCATATGAAGCTCCATGTTCACATTTTTCTTTTTGTTTTCCCCCCTGTCACAACAGAAAAAAGCCAACACAGCACAGTAGCTTTTCCCATGAAGCATCCGAGGTGACAAAATCCACTCAGAAAATAAAAATTAACAAAAGCAGTACAAAGAAGAATCTCGGTCAGCTTGTGACCACCATAAGCCAAGATGGGTAAGAAAAAGAATAAAAAAATAGTTCACATCCAGCACCACAAACCTTGCTTGCTTGCTTTGAAACCAGGGAATGAGAAAAAAGTCCATTTTGCAGAGACCATTTCAACGAAAGTTTTCTTTCCCTGGACCTGGAAAATCCAGGTATTAGGGCACAGAATTTTTGTTTTATATGTATATAAATACACATGTACATATTCATATAAATATAAAAGCAGAGCATCCTCCCATTTCTCCTCATAATTTATTATTATTAAAGCTTGTAACAGAGTTGGCTGAACTCTTCAGAAGCGGGCACTCTCTGCACACATGTGGCATGGGGAATTTAGCTCTGCTAGAGCAGAATACCCAGACAGGGACATGAAATGTTGGGTGATGGAGGCAGATTTGGGTGAACAGCCAGGGGAGGGCAGGGAGCAATGGCTGGAAATGGCCTGTCTTGCTCCAGGGTGGCACTGGCCCACCAGAACTGCTCTCGGTGAGCAGACTGGGTGATGGTGTTGGAGGACAGCTGCATCGACCCACTTGGGCCCTGGGCAGCCCAGCCACCCACCGTTTTCTGCACCAGTCACTGAAGAGGGAGTGTCCCCTGCTCTGAGAGGGAGTCCCAGTTTGCCCCCCAGCCACTTGTACACTAGTTGCCTTTGGGTAGTTTTGCCTACTGTCCTCAAAGCCACTCACACATTTCCCTGCCTCTTGTTTGGTTCCCCAGCCCCCTCACCCAGTCCTCCCACAACTGCTTGCTGGCCAAGACCAGACGCCTTTCTCTTGCCTGATCCACACGCTCCTACTCACACTGCTTTACATGAATGCCTTTCCACAGTCTCATAAGACCCATTCTTTTCCTCAGAAGACCGAGTTTCTCAGAGGTTTTCTGCTCTCTGAGACTTTTGAGCAAGTCAGAGCTGGTGGTACACTCTCCTTGAGAGGTGCTAGCTTCATTCCAGAGAAGGCAGGGGCAAAGTGCAAAAGATTCCTCAAAAATAGAAGGTATTTCCACCACCACCAGCTCTCTCTACCTTATGGTGTATAGCACTTATTTCCAATAAGGTATTATTCATGTGTCTCCGCAGCCTTCACTCTTCCTGGGGTGAGTGGAGATCAACAGATGTCTACTGGTGACCAGCCAAGTCACCTCATCATGACACATGCTGGAACAGCATTCAAACCCCATTGCGTTCTTCGTAGCAAAAAGTGCTTTTCTTGAGAAACAAAATGAAAACTGTTCCCATGGAACATCTTACAAACTCAAAAATAGTTTTCCTAGGGTGGAAAGGATGGAGCTCACCTACTTAGTTTGGCTTTATCTCAGTAAAGAAACAGAGCTACTGAAAAAACTGGCACATTTTTGTGAAGTCGTTAAACTCAGGACCCTGGCTGGAATGTAAAAGAAAAGATGCAGCGAATGAGAACTTTGCCTTACGTGGGCTTCTGCTAGTTCTGGCAATTTCATGTGCAGGTTGTCCGAAAAAGTTCTGCTAGCCAAGTAAAGATGAATTTCTCAAATAATAAACTGTGGGTTTTCAAGGAGGCCTTTTGGGGGTACTGCTACAATCTGGTAGAGGTAAGTCTTTTCATGCCTCGCCGCTGAGCCAGATTGGAGGACAATACAGGCTCCAGCCTTGGTGCCTGAGGTGCTCGGTTTAAAGCAAAGTAAGTGGCTGCCATTGCACCCTGTAAAATACAGAAAGAGAAAACTTAGAGCTGAAATTCAGTTCTTTGATGCTTTTCCCTCTCTCTATTCAGTCTCCTGAAAAAACTGGCACACATGCACAATTTCCATGAAATTATACCATTTAGGCTGGCAGACACCAGAGTGTCTCAGATTCAAAGTGGTGAAGAGCAGTATGTGCCACCAGGTTACTACAATGCAGCCTGAAGTTAAAAATACCGAGCAGGTGACAGTCAAAAATCTTTGCTGTTAATACAGTGCCATATTAAATTTAGCCTCTGTGGCAAATAATCTTTCCAACTCCTCTATCACTTTCCAGACTGTTTACACAAGTGACCGCTCTTTCTGCAAGGAAGGAAGAGGCAAGGGTGTAGGAGGTACCTTCACCAGGTGAACATCCTGTCTGCTGAGTTGGTTTTGAGACAGGTACTCTCTGTTCACTATCCATGGATGTCTCAGGACTTGGACTGCTGTGAGACGCTGATGAGGGTCTACATGAAGCATCTTAGACACAATGTCCTGGGTTGAAAAGGAAGAAAAGAGAACAAGGGAAAAAGTAATTAATAGCAGTGCAGGTTTTACTAAGATCTTCCTGTTGGCAGTGACATCATTAGCATGTCCAATGCACTTTAGATGGGTTTTATATTCTTTAAGTGTCAGGTCTTATCTTCACAATTTTCAAGTGTAATGTTCAACTCTCAGCTAATAATCCAGTCAAAACAAAATGTGGAAGGTATTCATCTTATTGAATAAGTGTTAATTACAGGTGACCTTGTAGGAGTGATAAACACCTAGGGAGAGGATGCCATCTGGAGGCATCTCCTCACTGACTTCGAAGCATGCTTACAAGACAAACTTAGAACAGAAACCTAACACCCAGGTAACTAAAGTTCAATTAGATTAGTTCCACAACATCAAAACATTTTTATTTCAAGACTGGACAGCTGATAAAAAAATCCACTGTGAGGCTCATAGGTGCTGGAAGCGAGATTAATACATTACTAGGATTGCTTGCAGTTTTGTGGTGGAATGTATCAGTGTTCTTCCACTGGATACTAACAGCTGCTAAAAATGAAATCTCTTGCAAGAATCTTTAAATCCTGTCAAAGCTTCTGATTAATGCTGGGCAACTGGAAGCTTGCAACTTTCCTGCCCATCTACTTGTCTCACAGACTAGTGCACAGCTTCATGCTTAAAGATCTCAGCACCAGATGATTTTTTTCTCCTGGGGTTTCCATGCTTTGTGATACATAGGCAGCCTAAACTGTGAACTGTACAGGAATTAAAACTGTCTGCTCCTGGTTAACTGGGAAGCAAAACGGTGATTCATGTATAGACTATACATCTGTGGCACTGACAAACCTACACTTCTTTTAAAAGGGCAGTTGCACCAAAAAAAAGAGTTCTGTGGTATTTAAATCTTGAGAGAAAATCTGAGAAAGGGTTTCACCGACCTTTGCAGTATCAGATACTGAATCCCAGTTTCCTCCTGTAAGAGCATATTTGCCACTGCCAATCCTGGCCAGAATCTCCTCTGGGGTGTCATCTGGTCCATTTGCAAAAGGAGTGAATCTATTAAAAAAAAAAAAAAAAGCAGAGAAAGAAAAGGAAAAAAACTATGTATTTTTCAAGTATATGATATATAGGTTCTAGTATTAACTGCCACTAATTACAATGGGAATTTGGTTCCTGAATGTACCACTGATACTGCTGTTTCATTTTCACTCAAACTATACGGGCTGGTGGTTCCTCATATTGATTTGTAGAGGAAAAGACTGATTCCTTAATTGTTTTTTCCATTTTTGTTCTGTTATAATTTTTTAGGAATGAAATACTCTTTGTAAAAATAGTCAGGTTTTTACCTCTTGTTTTAACTCTGCTTTATTGCCAACACCTTTATTGCCAATACCAGTACCTTGGTAACGGCAAGAAAGGACAAAAATTATAAGGGAGAAAAAATACAATCTGAAACAGAAAAAAAGGAAAAGAAAAAAGAACCCTTTCTAATCTATTTTGTAATGCTTTGTTAACCATAATGTGCAAGTCAGTTGGGCAAAAGAAATGACCTGCAATAGGTTATTTCCTTTCCCAGTCAGTCAGAAATTACAAGTAACACGTACCCAGCTTGTGACAAAATCAGTGTCACATGCAGAGGGTACACTTTTTGTCTTCAGAAAGTGACAAGAGATGAGGTTTTCGCAGCTGACTAAAACCTACCAGGCCAAATTTTACTCTGCAATCTTGAACAGCTGTGTAGGTTTAGAAGAAGTAGGTATTTTTGATTTTTATATTTTTCCTTCAATCTGTCTTTTCCGAAAACCTGCCAGAGTGGTTTTCAGATTGTTAGACAGTTGGTTTGGCCACAACTTCATATCCCACCCGGTTTCTGGCAGCAAAATCAATTCCTCATGCTGTATTTTCTCATTTTCAAAAACATTTCAGACTTCACAGCAGTTCAGCCCAAAGAGATACGTAATGTTACTCCAATCTATAGCTATCAGGAGGGATACAATAAGAGTTAAGGACTGGCAAAAACTCTGAGGTCTGTCACTAGCTCCAGTAACAGGATCCCTGGCCTGTGCTCTAGTCCTGGCTGTCTGAGCCCTCTCTGCTCATAGGGATGATAGGAGGAGAAAAAAGTCCTGATGTAAATACTTGTCAGTTCCTACCAATCTCCTCTAGTGAGGAAGAACAACACCATTCATAAATGCAGTCATGGCACCTAAAAAAGCATTCCTCAACTGATTGTGTTACTATTATTTTCTCTGATAAGTGCAGGAAAAGTGAGATACAAGTTACTAGCACCTGTCAGTAAATTTAATATCCACTAACTTATGCTATTTTTAATTCAAAGATATTTGGATTTGTTTTTCTTCATATTTAATAAAGAAATGTTTTGAATATAATCAACCGAACAAATGTAACTCTGGGTAATGTGTTAACTTTATTTTAGTGATTCCAGGTGTGTAGCAGTCTAGGCCATCAGCCAAATAGAAACAGGTTCTTGGAGATCCTAGCAGACTGGGAGACTTACCCAGAAAGTCTTAATATATTTCAGCTGACCTTGAACACATTTGTAATCAAGATTAAAATAGATGAGATAGAGACCCCTGGCACCTTTTCTATAACCCACAAGGCAAGAGATGCAAATAACAGAAAGTCAGAGTCCAACTCTTTGTTTTCTGTATAAAACCTAGGAATGAATCCAAGCTTCTTGTTACAGCTGAATGATCATGAAGGAGATTAAACAGTTTAGAGAGACTAAAACTGAAAAGCTGCAAGCTGAGCTTAGGTGTGATAAATGTACACATACCATACTCTGCGAAATCAAATGCTGATAACTCTAGATTAGGTTTGCACACTTTCTTTCCCAATCATCCCAGCACATCTTATTCCTATCTTTCACTGCTTATTTCAATCTGTGTCTTTCCCTGCATCTTGTTGTGTTAATATTTCACTTTAGCCAACACATCAGTAGGGGTATTTTTCCCAAGTACCTCTCAAAAGTTTCTGTTGCCTGTTGCTATTCTTGCTGATCTCTTAGTTTACTTTCTGAATCATGTTTTTTCAAATAGCATCTGAAAACTATGTCTGGGTGGGGTTTTTTTAGCTTTTAAAGGTGCTCACACACTTCAATAACAGTAACAAATGAAGAATAATGAAGCTGAAGAGAATACATGTATCAACAGAATGAATTAACATTCTTCCGCAGATAAGGTGAACATGATGTAGCTCTTCATACTCCTATGCACCTCTCCTGATGGAAAACTTTCCCACAGCTTAAGTGGTGAGTGAACTCTTTAGGAGTCTAGGTCTCAGTGGATACAAGCACTTTCTGTTAAAAACCTAAACAATTTGTCAAGTGTCAAAGATATTTATGCATTCTAGAAAAAACTTTTTCTAATTCTAGGTCTTGACATCTATTTTCTTGCTTTTAACAACTGAACACACTTCTCAAGGAGGCCAGAATTCCTATCTGTGACTCCTTTCAGGCTTAATCAGTGCTGCAGTGCTGAGCCCACTGGAGACTGCTGCTTTAGGGGAACCTCGTCACTCACCCTGCCAACATGGTGTACAGCAGGATCCCCAAGCTCCAAATGTCACAGGCTGCATCATAACCTTGGCGTTTAAGGACCTGTGGGAAGGAAAGAGAGAGATGGAAATAGGTTAATCTGCATTCCTGAATTTTTAGCTTCTGATCTACAAAAAGCACTGATTAGTGGTTGTGTCTGCTGACATTCCCAGGGCTTAGCTGCATATCTGCCTTGACCAGGTGGCTGCCTTGGGATCAAAATGTCCAGTAGTGCTACAGAGCAAGGCGAAGCCCAGGCTGGAAGGAGCTGGTTAGCGTTCAAACTCAGCACATCTTTCCCCTTCAAAGTGAGAGAGATGAGTGCAGTTTGTTGGAGCTGGGAAGTCTGGGAGCTCCTCTGACCATCCAACATGCAGCAAAGCAGAACAGTATTTCAGTGTTTTAAAATGGTTCACAAAAATAAAAGCTCATTAATACTTTGGAACATATCCTCCTAACATAAAAGTTACCAACAACACTGTGGATGCATCATAGGGCTAAATGACGGTCATAAGTATTCCAACTGAGCTCAGTTTGGATTTGATGCAGCAAATGGATGCACACTGAAGCATATCTAATGTCAGACTAATGAAGATGCATGACAACTGCAAAGAAAGCTAAAAGGCTTCTCTTACTTCTGTATAAAGAAAAGTGGCCACATTTAGACTGGAATTAACAGATAGCAGGCTAAAACTTGACCCCCTTTTCCTATGGGGCAAACAAGACCCGTGGTAGTCAGCAGAGATCTGACCAGTAGGTTCAATACCGATACAGGATGGTTAAGGTATAGCAGTAAGGGTAATGTCCACATTTCATTTGTGCAAGTGGACACTAGAAGAAATGCCTCTTTGGGTCAGTGCAGGTCCAAGTGAAAGTGAAGTCACCAACTAAGCTCAGGGACCACCTCCATATCTTCCCACAAAAGCAAACTAGCCTCTGTTTATTCAGGTGTGACACACAAGGAGAGTTTAGTCCACTTCAGATGGACCAGTAGATAGATCTTTTTGCAAAGCACATGAAAAGGGAATGTACAAATTCAGCAAGTCTTTCTCTGACCTGCAGCCTTATTACCCAGGAGTGATTTAAGTAGCTGAAGTCTATCACAGGGAAGACCAAATTCTGCTAAGGAAAAACAGTTTGAGAAAATGTTGCCTCAACAGATTTTAGAACTGATGAGTGGCAAAGCAACCATCTGCCAGGTATGCTGCTGAGTGAACATTTGCTACCTGGAAAAAAAACCCAACAAACCAAAAAAACTCCCACAGCAACAAAACCAGAGAAAAAAGCCGCAGTTCCTCCTGCTGACAAAGCTGGTAAAATTGTGCTTCTGCCTCACTCTCCCGCACATAATATAAAGGCTTTCTGGCTGATTTATTTATTTCTGTTTCTTTAGTTGCTGCATTAATTCCCTCTCCATTAATGTTAGTTTTTATGGGAAAAACTTCTTTCCTATTTGACTCAGTTACTCAGACTCCTATTTGAAACTCAGTTGCTTCTAGCTTCACCTGAATACTCAACATTTATCTTTTGTTGTGGTTGTTCTCATTGCGTTTTGAACAGTTACATTTTCACTCCTCCTCTCTTTTCCTCTGATAACCAAGGACAATCAAGTCCGAGGTGAGTGACAGAAAAATGGGGCAGTGATGATACTTAGTGGAGCAGGTTAATAAGCAAGTGGTTACACAACCCCAAAATGATGGTGAGGTGTCACTGTGTGTTATCATTCTGTTTGCAGGAGCGCTGCTAGATAACAGGGACACTCACTCTGTGCCAGTGCCTAGGGAAAGCTTTGCTGGCAAACACCTTTTTATCAATAGCAACTTCAGCCCACGGATAACAACAGGACCCAGTGAGCTACCAGTTAGTGTCACTGCTATTTGAAAATGTCTCTGGGAGGTCTGTGTTTAAGACAAGAACACAGCTGATGGGAGAAAGTGTGGGAAACCCTGGCCAAAAAAGATTGGTGTTTGATCTGGGCAGGAGATGTTATGGAACAGTAACAGGCATGTGTCTTAGAAACACATCAGTCAGGGAAAGAGCTTTGCAAAAGATGCAGTGCTGTCCTGCTGTAATGGATGCCAAAAAATTTACCACCAATTAAGGAGTTAAGGTCACTTTGAGAACTTAGTGGGATCTGAAATAGAGGCATGAACTGGTTCTTAGTGCCACACCATAGCAAGACATTGTGGAGGTAAGAGGTATCCTGGAGATAATGATACCCTGGGTTCATCCAATTCTGATAATGGCTCAGATATTTATCCAACCCCCTTTTATTTCTGTAAGCTTTGACTTACTGGATTAACAGTGTTACAAATACAGGTTTTTCTCAGTTGTGACAAGCAGGAATGTGAATGGGTACAAAAGCTAACAAAAACCCCTCATAATTTCAAATGAAAAAGCAGTAGTTCTTCACGAATTTTGTAGGAAAACTACAGAATAAAATATTTTTACTTTATCCAAAAGCACTCTACTGCATCAGTAGTACAACAGCCTGGCTCCTTCCTCCTTGCATGCAGCACGACTCGCACTAGGTGGCAGCGTGCTTCTTTCGGATAGTCTTCATCTTTGCTCTTGCCATCACCTAAACCCCAAATTAACTGTTTCCAAAATAAAGCGAGATCCAAGTGGGCAAACATGTCCTCCTTCTTCGGTCACTGCCCTCTTTGTCACCAGCTCAGCTGACTTTCTGCCTCCTTAATTAGTTTCATGCGCATGTGACAGATGTTGCAGTCGGACTCAGGGATTGTGAAAGTCAAGTCCAGGCTGGAGGGCAGCGTTATATCACAGGTAAAATGAAAAAGCACTTAAGGCTTTATGTAAGCTCTCTGCCAGTTCTGGTAGTGTTTCAGTTAATCTCCAATGTCTTCTGCATTAGCAGGACCTGTCTTACTCATCACAAATATCTGGGAGTGTGATTTCTGCTTTCAGTTCAAATGAGAAGAGTCTGATCTGAAATTGGCAATGTTTGTGATTACAGACTACAAAATAGCCATTCTTGAAAAATACCTACACCTATTTTAAGCATCTTGTACCTTGGAGGAAATCTGAGTGCTTCAAATCTTGCAAACATGATTATTTTTGTGGCTTAGAAATTGAATGGCTGTGGTACCACACAACTTTTTCAATGTACTTTGATAAATTTTAAACAGCTCATTCCCATTTCTAAAATGGAAGCCTAACCAAACAGCAATAAAAAACCCAAACCAATCTATCTTGGCAATGGAAGATTTTTTTTTGCTGAAGAAAAATCTGTTTTGAATTTATACTGCCCCAACAATGGTCTCAGTATAACAAATTCTCCTCCTGATGCTGGAAGGCTGTGATTCCTGTAACTTTTGGTATCATGAAAGGACCTTGTACAGAAAGATCATCCTATTTTTCTCTTCCCAGTTACATACCACACAGATGAACATTGCATGGAGAAGACTTAGGGAGAAAAAAAGATTGCTAGATTATACCAACCTAGAGACACTGGTATTTGATAGTAGAGAACAGATGCAGTATTGAAAGACAATAGCTTTTTGTTTTTCTTATAAGGACCAAAACAAGCAAAGGAAGACACACATTTGAAGTATTGTATTGCAAGTACTAAAATTTTTGATTTTCATCACTCCAAGAAATGGGCAATTACCCAAGAAATTAACTTCTTGCTCCTTCATTGTGAGGAAGCAGATATAAACATATCACGGGTCAAATACAGCAAAGAGCCCAAGCCATGAAACAACTGTATGACCCAAGCCCTCTCCCGCAGGGCTGCATGAAAGGAGCAGCGCGTGCCAGTGATGCAGAGCCACCTCTCCCTGTGTTTGGGACAAGCTGTTTGGCCTTCCTCCATTTTCCTGTCTGTAAAAATGAGAAAGCCTTTCCTCCATCCCCCAGAAGAGGGGGGATTGGTACTAGGAAAGCTCAAGACGAGAGACTTTTCTTTAGCTCTGTGAAGTCAACAATAAAGCTCTCACTGATTTCAGCACAGTAAGGATTTTGTGCAAGGATTTTTCTTTTCAGTCTTATCACAGAATCATGGAATGGTTAAAGTTGGAAGGGTCATATAGTTCAACCTCCCTGCTCAAGCAGGGTCCGCTAGAACACTCAGGACTGTGTCCAGATGGCTTTTGGGTATCTCCAGAGGAGACTCCACAACGTCTCTGAGCAACCTGACATCAAGATTTTCCTCTTAAGCCTTAATCCTGTTCTGATGCAGAGCACTAGAGGGAAAGCAGTCTGATCAGAAGCAGCTAGAGAAAAAAAGATATTATCCCAGTAATGAGCCAAAGCATTGTGTGCACCACATTCCAAGACAGACACCGGCTTCTGTCAGGAGAAAAACAACTGCCGTGACAGGACCAGGAATAGGAAAGTTATGGTAATAGAGGCTGTGCAAGTGCCAGTAGCCTGGCTTCTGTCTTGCTCCTCTTGTAAAGGCAGCAAGGGAGGAAGGACTGCTTCCCAGGACACACTTGCTACTGAAGGCTTTGAAATGTGATCCTACCTCAGGAGCGACAAAGTTGGCTGTGTAGCAGGGAGTCATGAGCAGCCCGTTCTCCGCTCTCAGTTGTTTGGCAAACCCAAAGTCACAGATCCTGATAGAGTCTGGGTTTCCTGACTCATCCATGTAGAGGATATTACTTGGCTTGAGATCTCGGTGCACCACCTTAAGAAAGAAGAGTGAGAAGCAAGTGAGAAGAGGAGTTCAGGGAGCACTCAGGCTTGGCTGCCATTTCTGGTCTGCTGGTTGAGGTAGGTCAAGAGCTCATGCCGAAAATATTTCAGTTTTGGAAAAAAAGTTACTTAAAAGCCTTGGGCGAATGAAGGAAAAAAAAAGTTAAAGTCTGTTAAAATGAGAAATAAAATGTTTGACAGCTGCTGCTGTTGTATTAAGATGGAGGCTGCTGCTCTATGGGGAGACAACTTCCTGAGGGTGGTCAGAGTGGGCTGTTGTACAAACATCTTGGTGGCAGAGCCTCCCGGAGCCTGATGGCCCTGAATACTCAGCTGAAAGGCGAAGAAGAAATCACATCATAGGAGGAAAGTGTGTAAAGGTCTTCTTGTGACTGTCCATGTGAGTGGCTCACACCTGAAAGGAGGGATTAATTTTTTTCCCAATTTCAAAATGTATTCACAGAACTTCATGTGACTGTGTGTTTTACCAGACATGCTGCATTTCAGTGGCCCGAAAACAGCTTTTATTTGTTATAGCAAGACTGAAAAATTCCCATGAAAGCATAGAAGCCAATGCACAAAATGCACTTTGTTTTAACTATGAAGCAGGAAAAGCAGTAAATATGTGACTAGTTATCCAAACTGCAGAAATGCAGAAAATGCAGAAAAGGAGAGATTTTCTAACTGTTGTATATAAAGAGCTTAGACTTTAAAAGTCAGATTTTAACAGCATGTCAGAAGTCTTTCCCATCAGCTGCTCAAACTGCCACTTCATTTGCAGAGCTGAGCATTTGATTTTCTACCTATCTGCTGATTCAGCTACCCTATTTGAAATGTTGCTAAAAGTTCAGGTCCTGCAATAATGATTGTGATAAAAAGTAAACAACTAATATCTCAAGAAGGTACATGAACTTGAAAGTCACTGTAGTGTGGGAAGGAAAATACTACTTTGACATGCTTCAGGTCAGTGGAAAATGGATAAAAAGCCTATGACCCTATTTCACAAACCAGATGTAATTATAAATATGGAGAAAGGGAGGGGGGAACATATTTACATTTCAGAGAAGCAAAATCACAACTATTTTCTATTTCTAAATTATTTCTAAATATCGCTGTACTTTAAGAAGGTTGATGCAGCTAAGCCAAAAAAGCAATGCTTACGCCCTGAGAGTGCAGGTAGTCCACAGTCCTGGTGATGGTGCACAGCACAGCGCTGGCCTCCCGCTCTGAGAAACACTTCTGCCGAAGAATGCGGTCCAGGAGCTCGCCTCCCCGCATCAGCTCCATCACTAGGTACACGAATTTCCCATCATCATAGACCTGGAACAGTAATACAATAAATACATGTTTTGGACCCATTAACTTGGTAAAGGTTGGTCCTTTAATCACAGTGCTGGCTTGGTTGTGTGAGATGTTGCAAGAAGAAAATGTCAGCAAATTTGTGGGAAATGTGCTTATTACGCTTCACAACAAAAAAGAAAACTTTATAAAATAACTTAAGTCATCACTATTTTCTTTTGTCTGTAGCAGCTTGCTGATTTGTCCACACAGAAATGTAGCTTTCCTGGTCTGCTATCATGCCAACAGAGCAGGCTCAGCTGTCAAAAACAGCACCACTCCACACAGCTTCACATGTCTGCTGGCTCTCACCCAATCATTCTTCTCAGTAGTGTTCTCTCCTTCCACTACCACAGGGTAACATTTATCATTTCAAATATCAATATTTCCCCTTGACTCATGATCAGCTAAAGAACTGTATTACACTGTTGGCCAACACTTGCATCTAATGATATTACATAGTTTATGTTTGCAATTCTGGTGAATATATTGTTGATATCAGCTACAAGACATATTTACATTCAATGTCAATGGCAATTGGTAAAAGACATTTTGTCATTTAAATTGGAGGACAACCATTTTCATGTCATCATCCTTTATCTGGACTGCAATAATAGGCAGTGTTATAGTCATCAATGCTAAATGTTTTTGGAAAGGAATATAAAACTTTATTTTGCACAGATTTTGAGATACTCTAACATTTAGGAATTAGGTAAGACTTTCCTGAGTGCATGTGATTAGCAGATTTTTATAGATTTCTCTAAGGTCTAAACCATAATGTACTGGCCACTGACACAATCAGGATTTTTTTCTGTGAACTCTGAATCTGACACAGTCTGGACAATCTTAGGTGAGACTTCAGGCAGCAAAATTAAAACAACTCTGACTACAGGCCATTACTTCATTTAAGCAAAGTGAAGGCTATTTTTCATATGAAATGCTGAAGAAACATACCTTAATGACTTCTCAGGCTGCTTGAGTAGAAAGTAAATAGTGCCCGGCATTAAAACACTATTGGGGGAAATCGTAGCTACTCTGTGAGCTCTCCTCTTCCTAACAAAGCATTCCCAGGCTGCATGGGAATGGCTGCTGCTCGTGAAAGATCATCCCCCTGTCCAGCAGCACCACTGTGTGTGTTCAGCAGTGCCCCAAAACACCCAGCTAGGGCGGTCTCCTTTTAAATAGTGCTGCAAACCCAAACCCATTTTGTCGTTCTCCAGCACTGTGCCCCTTTGGTTTTATTTACAGTTTGTTAGACAGTAACTGGAGAATGCATAACCTGAGCAGTCTTTCCAAATGCTATCCAGTAATTTGTTAAGTCATGTTTTTCTCCTTGATTTCAATGGGTCTGGTTTTAGCTCTGACCTTCAACTGAAGAATTTTCCAGATATGGACTGATAAGTAAGCCTGACTGTAAGGTAAAAGTCATTTAATGCTGAAGTGCTCAAAGACTACTCACATCTTTAAGAGTAATGATGTTTGGATGCTGTCCATATCGCAGAAGTATCTCAATTTCTTCAGAGGGGTCTCTCTTGCTCTTATCAATTATCTGGAATAAATGAAGCACAGTGTAGTCAAATACCAGTTAGCAGCACTAAGCACAAACCAACCAATTCCTACAGTTTAAACAAATTAATATTCAAAATTCTTCCATTGATCATTATTCTAAAGGACGACAGTTCAAACCATGTGCAAATGAGAGCCTGACTGTCTGCCAAAGCCAGATGGAGCAATAATTAGTTTAGATTCTGGAGGCGTAGGCCCTCTTTTTGATGCCTACAGTTCTGTTTACCCATAAATAATGACAGTTACAAGAAGTGCCATTTAGAAATCAAACAACCTTGAGAATTTTAAAATAATCATAGTTTTAAAATGACCTCTTTGACATAAAAAATTGATGGAATCATAATATTGGCACATGCTTGTATATATGCTGATAAATTAATAAAAACTAATTGTCATATGTGTTAGAAATAAAAATGTATAGACATTTACTGTCAGGAGAGATTGGAATTGAAGCTATTTGTAATCACTTGGCTCTTTGGGCCCAGCTGTTGTACTGAACAAGAGTGACCACAGATTGCATTCGGCCATGTAACCAAACTCCCTACCCATGCCTAAACGGGAAAGAAATCTGTTTTATAGATCACTTTTATGTAGTCAGCATCTCTTGCCTTATCAGAAAGTATAGTAAGACATGCAAACTTTTTAGTTTTGTAGCAGCAGGTGTTAGAAAAACATGACACCTGGTGCTTAGAGAGCATCACTGCATGGAAAGCCAGTTATTAGGAGAGCACTAACTTCTCCTCAGTGATTCTGTTACCTATATTTGAGATGTCAGTCAAAGAGCTTTAGTCATTTGTTGAGTTGAGTGCATTGATTAATGCCTCTCACTTTGCAGATTTAAATGATGAATATGAAACAAAAAATAATCTTAAGGTAAATCTCTGCATTTTGGAATCTCAAAAGCAACTGCACAGGAAATGGCAAAAGACTCATTCTACTGGAAACTCATTAGGAGTACACTATTTCGGCTCTATTTCTTATTGCTAGAAAACAGCAGCAGTACTTTTGAATAACAGGTTTACCAAAGTGGAATGGGTGGCATTTTCAGAAAATCATAATTCCATTATCGCCTTGGATTTCAAGGCTTCCAAACTTAAATGGGGATAGTTCTCTCCAAGAACTAGGCACAGAGCACACATTTAAAATGATGGTGTTAGCAGGCAAAAACCAGCTTTTTAAAAACCCCTTTTGCTAATGAGGATAAATGCCTGCCTGCTTTTTTATAAAATGCATGCATTTTTCACAGTTTAATTATGGTGATACAAATTCAAGTACATGAGTAGAATCTTATGCATTAGCCATAATAATGCATAACTGCATATATATCAGAAGTTTCACAGTCATCATGACTGGCATGTATGTGCAGTGATAATGATGGTCAGTAGTTGTCCATGGCTCAGGTATGCATTTGATGCCATATCAGTGATTTGATTCTGAATTAATAGAAGTGTGACAAATGAAAGTGCAACAGGCAGCTGATGCAGGTAGGTGGTTGTTGTCCACATTTGAATAAATAACGGAAAACCTCAAGAATAGATGAACAAAAAAAAAATTTCTGCTGTTGCTCTCCCAGTTTAGTTGAGACATTATCAAGAATCCAATGAAGTCCCAATCAACTGGCTCCTCAGCGATACAACCACAGTGACTGAATGTGTCCCACTCAAACAGTAACTCTAACATACAAAAAGATCCTCAGGGCCACTTCCTTGGCTAAACTAATATACCCTGTTGTCAAGTTACTGGAGTAACTCACATGTGCCCCTGTTAGCATCTGCCTGCCTTGCACAAACCAGCAGAACCTACTGTGGCAAGTATTACCACCAGTGTGAAGTACCACTATCACTGTGCTACTGTAGCAAGCTATATATTCCGGATTCCTTTTCTGTTGCAGTTTCCTGTGAAAGGAAATATCCAGAGCTGTGGAAAACTTTAAGCAACTATTAATAATGCAGGACTATAAACGCATATATATGGCCTAAAAAAAATCCAACCCAAAAATAGTCTCAGCTATTGACGAAACTAAAACCAACATAACCCGAAGCACTCTGCTACTGATGTAGTAGTAACAGCAGTAGATGACTTTTAATGCTTCTCATTCACAATATGCAATGTAAATACAAATTGCAAGACACTCCCACTAAATATGCATGCTTTTTGTTTTAATGTGTGTGCAACCTGCAGTACACTGATTACATGGACAAGCTACCCCAAATCACACCACAAATCACTGTCAGAGCTGTGAAAGGACCTGCCGAATTCCTCTCAGTCCCCGGGCAGTCTGATTGGACAGACCAGAATCATTTTTTTCCTCCACGGCAAGAGATTGTCACCCTGACAGTGCCTCTCTTTAGCATGCCTGTGACTTACACTTGGCCCACGACTGATAAAGCAGCAGAGGAGGTGTCTGCTGCAGCTTCAGCAGAAATCTCTCTGCAGTTCAAACTGGCTGCAGTATGCACAGTTTCTTTATTTGTATGTTGCAATGGCCACAGCAGTTCATTAAATATGCCCCACAGCTCCACTGTGATACCCAGTTCTCCTGATCTTCCTTTTCACAAAGTCATGGAATCATTTAGATTGGAAAAGATCTCTTGAGATCATCAAGTCCAACAGTTACCCCAGCATTGCCAAGTCCACCACTAAACCATGTCCCCAGGGGCCATACCTACGTGTCTTTTAAATGCTTCCACAGATGGTGACTTCATCATTTCCCTGGACAGGCTATGCAGTGCTTTACAACCCTTTCAGAGAGTTTTTTGGTGTGTTGTTAAATCCACCCAAGTTTCCTGTGGTAAAAAAGAGCATTTGCCACCCTGGTCCTTGTTTCCTCTGAGACACTTGTTTTGCATGAATATCGACTCTTCTGTTCCTCTCTGTGACAGCCCATGAACTTCCTGCAGCTCTTCCTGTGCCAGGAATGATGTCTTTTCTTTAGGAAACTCATTCTGATTTGAATTCAACTAAAATTAAGGGAAAATCTCAGCTACTAGTCCTGAGAATGTGATTAATATGTAATGATCTTACTTTTCTATTTCTCTCTTTAGATTTGTGGTGAAGAAGACCAACTCAAAAACCCACCATAATGTGTAAGTAACATAATTGAAAATGTAACATGAGCTCTACTGTACCTTGGCAGAGAAGAGCTATGATGCGCAAGGGTCTTCTATCGCCCTTCAGAAGAGAAAGAAACTGAGCCATAAAGCAAATAGACTTGTTTCTGTGCACTGGACACCCAAGGATTGTTCAGAAACTCGTCTGTGTCAAACAATGTATGAAACAATTCCAGAGTAAAATGGGCTCAGCACACTCAGTAGTGTCCTTTGTTCTGATAGGGAACTTGTTTGTTCTTTGACTATCACATCCTTTGTGTGACTAACTGACTAACTGACAGAAAAAGGTGCATTTTCTTTCCTCAGTGGCATTTAGGGTAATAACCTCATGGTATTTTAAAATGAGTCAAGCTCCTTTAAAGGACAATACTGAACACTTTCTCTATTAAGAAAGAAAGGATCAGGACAGAACATTTTCAAAATCCCAATTAACACATCTGTCCAGTTTTTACAAGTCCTTCTACAAGTCCTCTGCATGGAAAAAATCATCCAGTTCTCTTTTACTAATGGGTTTTCAATGGCTTTAGCCTTGCCAGAGCAGACTGATGAGTATAAAAGAGAGTATCAATAAAATCCTGTGTGGGTAAAGCCTTGCTGAAATTGGCACAGCAACTAATCACTGTATATATATATATATATATATATATATATATATATTTGCTTGTTGCCTTTTTGTGGAGGTATTTGCATGCTTCCAACTGTGTAGATAAATCTTTTCTTCTGGACCTAGTTATGCCACTAGCAGATGTTGGAACCTTCAGCTGTTTGATACCACCCACCAGCTGGGACTTACAGCCTTTACAGCCCTGCCAAAGAAATGATACGTGTGAGCACTCCCTAATCTGCTTTCACTGAACCAGGCCTGCTAATACAAATTGCCTCTTCAAAAACTGAAATTAACCTCAATGACTGTGCACGAGAAGAACGGAGAATGGCTGTGTTTCTCACATGGAGTTCTCCATCACTACAGTTGTGAGATTGGAAAAAGGCAAAAGGTGGGAGGAGACAGTTTAACTGCCTTTGCTGTCTGGAAAATGAACAGCCTAAAAGAAAAGGTGAGAGCAAAGCAAGAGAGTGAGAAAGAGGACAGAAAAGAAACACGAGATGCGCTGATGGGAAGAGCAGTGACACAAGCCTGAGGAGAAAGGATGGAGCTCTGGCCAGGCTAAGCTGGAGCTAGCAGCAAGGAAACCGCTCTGTTGGGTCTTTCTGTGCTGAGGAGAGAGGACTTTGTGCATCTTTAATGACCAAAGAAGACTGCATTAAAACATTTGCTTGGCTCTGACTTGATTATTCTCTTTAAGTGAAACAGGACTCAAAAGCTGTCTGATCACGGCAACTGAAATGGACCGATGGTAGCCACCTCCCTTCCTGGGGAAGCTGAATGCACCCAATACTGTCACAGCAGTTTAACCCTTAACACCATGGTGTCTGCCATGACCATGGACTGCAACAAAAATTATCCATTTTATTTTACAGATTTATTCCGCAACAAAACCCACAAACGTGGGGAAGCATTGAAGGCACATCCTACAGCATGGAAATAGATAAAAAGCAGGTTTGAGGAGCTTTGAATTAGGAGTTTTGTTGGGTGATGCTGCAGAGGCACAAGGCATAGCTCTTTTTGCCCCCAGTCCCAAGTGGGATCAGCCTGTGCCTTGTCTTCAGCTGCCCCAAGTGACCTTTCCTGGCAGCTGAAACTGAGATACAAGAGCGTGAACTGGGGCACCTGAGCTACTGGTGCAGTCCCAATCTGCTGCTCCAGCTGCAGCAACACAAAGTCCAGCAGAAGGTAGGGCAGACACCTGGGCATTGTCATACCTTGTACAGCCACAGCTGAGGCTGCCAGTGTGTTTAGGCAGTGGGATGATGTAAAGCTCCTTTTGACCAGCACTAGGGAAATTTTAATGGCTTTGTGACAAAATCATGGAGGAGGAAGAGAATTTTATATGCTTTTTAAAGCTGCTTTATTTTCTGTTATATACAATTTTTTCCATAGTCTGTTTGGAGAGTAAGCATGGGTTATTCTCCTTTAAGAACAGATACATCACATAGTCTGATGTGATAGTCCCTGCAAAAATCCTTTCCTTTTCTGGGAAGGGATGAGCAAAGGGAGAATTAATTTTGTGTCCCCTTGCACATTATATCCACACTGTGATGTATCTGAAAATTCAGGGCACGACTGCTGGAACTGACTATAGGTGGGATTTGCTTCTCTTCTGAAAAAAGGAGGTGTGACAGCACACAGAGATTTCAACCCGACAGTTTCATCTACAATACTAATTCCAATGACAGTGTCACAGAGAGAGTTCTGCAGTTCTGTGCTGCTGGAAAATGTACAGGTTTCCATTTCAGTAATATTTCCTTCTAAAAATAAGCTCTATTCATGCCAAGCATCTGTTTAAATTTGGTTCCTTTTTTGATGTCAAATAATTCAAGCTGGATGAAAATCACTACAGAAAGGCTAATATTATTTAAAAGAACATGGTATAATTTTACATTTAAGATGTCTCCAAGGAGAACTTTTCCAAGCCTGATAGTTTCTGAGGGACTATTTGCTGTGCTATTAGTTTTGATTAGCTCCAGAAATTCATTCCTTCCATCCATGCTTAAATCTTTCAGGAAAATAGTGAAATGACTCTTAGAAGAAACAGGCCTAATTAGCAATACTTTTCTGAAATAAGGACTGCCCATCCAATCAAGCTGTGCAGGTGAGACATTAAACACTTCTGCACACAGAGCATGCCCACTTGCTGACACTGTTTGCTGACTTTTAGCACTCCTAAGCTGTCAGCTGGAACTGTTAATTAACTGTTCTTGTTAATTAGCACTTACACGACAGCACACATTTTCTAAGCAGAGCAGAAACATTAACAAATTTATTTCAATAGCACCCGTGAAACAGAAAAGCTCATCTTAGGGAGAAGTCTTCAGTTTTGGAGGCAGAATAGCTCTGTGGGAAAGGCTCTGCACTGTGTTTCAGTCTGCTCTGCTCAATACACATCTTCGGATCAGACTGAGGAGTTTTCAGTCCGTAAAATAACTGCAATGCTGCTCTCACCTTCTTCTACAAAGAGCTTTAGGGAGGGAAACCAGTGTATCATATTCAGAATTTACAAAAGGGGAAAATTATTACATTAGTATGGAAGACAAATAGAAGAAACATAGTTTGAATGGCCCCAAAAGAGAAACAGAGCCACAAAGGACCAAATTCTGTCCAAAATACTTTAGGTATTTAGCAAGCAAGCTAGCGAAGAGAAACATGATATTATTAAGCTGCAGGAAAACTGCTGCCTGATCCTAGGTCTCAGAAAAGATCTAGGCAGCAGAGAGAAATACCATAATCTCACATTCTTCTGAGGTTCAGCCATGCCAAGGAAAGAGACACTGTGAGCTTTGTGACGAAACGGGAAGGAGGCTGCAGGAATCCTTAAACCAGAGATGTACAACCACTACACATTTAAGATTTGCTTCAAAGCTGAGATTAAGAGGTGACCTGCACATGTTTCTGTATTTCTACGTGCCCTCTCTGATTATTTTGCTAAGACTTAAGCAATGCTTTGACCCCATTTACCCCAAAAATCTTGACCCCATCAGGATCATTGAGTCCAACTGCTATCTGAACACACTCAAATCAAAACAGAAAAGTGAGACTCATCGAAGTTTTGCAGGTTTTTCAGAAAACCCAATACTTAAAAAATGAGGACGCCATATAAAATATGCTATTTTGCTATTTTGCTTCCTGTTGTGGTGATTGTACAGAACTGCCCTGGTCCAGCGTGGAAGTCAGGCCCTTTGATAAAGTTTTTGAAATGAGAAAACCAAGAAAGCCTTCAAGAGTACTCTCACAGATCAGACATAAGATCCTCATAGACAACAATAATCTATCACCCTTTGCTTCATCCATTTTACTGTAAATCATTTTCTCTTTCTGTCGGCGACTGAAATTCAGATTGAATCTGAGTCTGGTTCTGGTTCCTGGATCTCCGATCTGAATCCCGATCTGGATCGTTTATTCAAAGGAACAAGATGGTTTTATACACTTTCCCAAGACACAGCACCTCCTTTCATGGTAACTCTCACCACACAACCCATCCTGTGCTGCCACATCAGCAATGCATCTTTTTAATGTCCTTCTATGGGGTGATCACGCACTGCTCACCCGCCTGTCAGCTTCCGGCAGGCTGCTCTCTGTAGGGTCTGCCGCCTGACACCTCCTCCCCACAGGATCTGTGCTGCCATGTGCTCCTTTGTGCTGCCCTGTGCTCCTTTGTGCTGCCATGTGCTTATCTTTCCCCATATCTTTCCATCATATCTAGAGGACACCCTCCATGCTGTTTGTAATCACTCTCAGTATGGTAACTAGCCCTTATTAGGGCTATTAATGCTGGTTTCTTTGCAGAGCACTCTGGAAAACAACCCTCCCTATGCCAATTCAAAGAAGGACAAAGATTTGTGCTTAAATCTGCTTTTAAGCCGTATCTCCTGCATAGCACCCTATAGGCTACAGAATCTGGCGCCCCACTGCCAAGAAGCTTGAGTATATTTCAGACACTCAAAACCATCTTTTACTTAGGTGTCTGGACCACATTATTTCCTGATGCCCAGCTTTATAAACCAAATTTCATGGGAGAACCTGGTAAGTATTCTCTGTAGTTTATCAAGGTAAGAAGGGGTCTTGTACCTCTGACCCTGCATTTTGTAAGGCTGCATTTCAACTAATATGAAAAATCCACCTTCTTGGCATGTGAGGGGGAAGATGTCTAGGTCATCTCCTTGAAGAGTCTGCTTTACCAACTGCTCTCACAATCAGACTTTTCCCCCTGAAACTCCCTTTTTTAGCTACAAGACATCCTGTCTTCCCTTGCTGTCTTTAGCAGCCAAATGGTTGTCATCCATCATTTATATCACCTTAGAGATATTTATAGATTTTGATTGCATTCCACCAGGCTCTTGTCTGTCTTACATCACACATATTTGTAGCTCTCTTGGTAGAGCTTGCCTTGTAATTCTTGAATATTTTCTGCTATAGATTTTCTCTAATTTGCTTATATTCTGTCTTAAACCATGGATACCAGAAGAGCACATGATCTCACAGGGTTTAGTATTCCTACTCAGGTACTACAAGAGAAACTCATTCATATGCGAATATGTTACTAAGATAGAAATCTATAGATCTGCATATGAATTTTATTAATAAAACTGTAACTACACTAGCAATGTATTTATGAAATGCTTGTCTGATGCTGGTATTCAAATATATGTATTTCCATTCTATGAATTATTTGAGAACACTGAGCAGCTGCATTACATATTCAGGGAAGGAAAGCAAATAGGAATGAAAAATTTTGGGAAGACTGCAGGCAGAGACACTTTCTCAATAAAATATTGGAAAGTATCTTTCAGAATCATTGGTATGATCTTGCAGAGGCAAAAAATTTGCTCTTCATAGATAATTTGATAAGCCATCTTGGGGAAGAGCAAGGACAGTTACAGGCTTCCAGAAGCACAGATGATATTTCCCTTCACCTGGCTAAAATGTTTTAAAATGAGGTCCTTTTACATGACATTATATTCTTCCTGATGCCATTTTTTCCCCAAGTGTGAGATGATAGAGGCCTACTCTTACCCATACAAACCTGTGACAGCCACCCAGCAAGGTTAAGGGGGGTTTGCATTACTAGGGACTGAATGAGAACTGAGACAGGACCTCAGCATCTGATCCATGCCCATTCAGCCCATCCTCTCTCTTGCAGAGTCCTGCTAGTGCTCTGCTCCACCAGCAGGTAACTTCTGCTAAATTGAGAAGTTAAATTTAAAGGAGATGCGTTACCAGTGGCTTTGACCTGGAGATTGCTCCATGTACCCTGGGGCCTGACCCCTGTACCGTGTTCCAGTGCAGGCAGAGGGGGAAAGGCTGGACAAGCAGTGGATGAGTTAACTGCTAGTTTGACAAGCTGGCAGACTCAGGGCCAAGAAATCAGAGGTCATCCAGCAAACCTTCCATTGACCTGCCTATTTAAATGCTGATGTATTTATCCATTTTCCTCCAGACACTAGGTACCTCCCAAATGACAAAAATAGATACAAAGCCTTCTCTGAAATTTTCACTGTCTGTTTCACTTTAGTGACTTTCTCTGGTTAAGGAGAGACAATTTTAAGCAAATCTCTCTAAATCTACAGACACCTTAACTTTCAAGGAGATTTAATGATGTTTGGACTGATTTTTTTCTTCTTTATTTATTTTTTTTCCTGTTTCACTACATAAGATTCCTATTTTCTTTACTGCATTCAACACTACACTCCTGACCTAACCACAGCACAGGCTAAGGAGAAAACGTAGAGCCACTAAATACTACTGTGTAACCTCCTGCCTTCAGATTAGTGTGCAATTTTATCTACTTACACCAACTACCTAAAAACAACCAAACCAAGACCGTGAACATCAATGGAAGAAGAAAATGAAGTTTAAGGAAATTATGAAAAAACCCTGGGATTTAAATGGATTTTGGTGACTATGTCACTAACTGTTATTAGCAAATAAATAGACATAGACAACCAGTTTGATTACAGAGGCCTGCTAACACTAGCTCTCATGAATTACTGACTTTTATTTCTTGATAGCATGTTGACATCACTTCTCTGCTGGTATTGAATTTTTGTAGCTAATTAAAATGCGCCTTCTCTGCAGTCTGCGCATACCAAAACATGCTAGATAGATGTGCTTTCAGTCCTTTGCAATTACCAGAATTCTACACGAGCTGTAGGATTTACTCGGACTCTAGCATAAACTAACTTGTATGCCAGTGGCAGACACAGACTGCAAACTTTGGCTTTGCTCACAACTGTGGAACATCTGGAGCCAAACAGCTGGTTAATACATTACAGAGATAGCAAAAAGTAATGAGATTCACATGTGTTTCAAGATCCTAATTCCACTGTAATATTGGCATCTGCAAAATTGGACTTGTCAACTGGGACTATCTCTACTATATGTTTCTTCTTCAAAGGAGGGAAAAATGTATATCCTGTGTTTTTACCTAGTTGTTTGCCCTGTCTCTAACAGCATGGAGGGACTGAAAACCCACAAGACTTAACCAGCTGGATATTCTTTTGACCTGGAGAAGAAGGCAGTTGACATCAAGGTGTTGAATCTGGCACCTAAGCCACCCACCTCTGCAATGTCTGGGGCAGTACTGGGGGCAGTACTGGGGGTAAAACTGGCCCAGCAGCAGAAATTTCTACTTGGCTATTATCCACCAGTAATCTCTCCTGGGGGTCAGGAGTCAATCTAAATAGATAAACCTTTAGAAAAAGGGAGATGAAATCAAGTCCTTTTCTAACTTAATCTGGTGTCGGTAAGAAGCACATCCAAAAATCCAGCTTGAAAGCTTCACTAGCACTCCAAGCTTGAAAGCTGTGCAATAGCTTTAAGAGAAGAAAAACATTTGGAATATGCTATTTGCATCACATCTCTAGCAGGTTTTGAAAAATCTGATTCACCAAGAACTCTGAACTCCCAACAAGAGCTCTTAATCTGTTTAGGCTTCCATTGCAAACTTTCTTCCACCCACAGAAACCCCTCCCATCTCCTCTAGCACCATTCTTTTACTTAATTAACTTATTTTCTATAGATACTAATGTGACTTAGTACTTTGATCTGATTTTCCTTTGCTCCTGACCTCACCATTACATATATACCCGTGTGAAGTTTTTAACTATGACTGACAATGCCAGTTCTCTTTGCTATTGAAAATCATTAGGCCTGCTGTAGTCAAGAGGATCAATATTATAGCAGAAGAATCTGAAACACAGTAGAGGTCCATCAGAGGAGAAACACTCTTTTTTCCCATCTCTCTTTTTTCTACCAGAGTCTTATGAAGCATGCAACTCAGAATATTCTGTGATTCAGAAGAATGAACAAATACTTACTTGTATTTCAGAACTTTTTACTTTTTTTCACTTGAGAATGAGATGGAAGGAAAGTTAAGAGTAAAAATTTAAAAGCTCCTCAGAGTATGTACGTGCAGTAGAATATGGCACATGGACTTGCTAAACCAACATCTACCTGCACTGACCTAGATAGGTGCTTATTAGTTTCAGGGTAGACTCAGTCTACAGGAAATCTGACTGTCTAGAGGGTTTTTTCTCTTGTATGGTAGTGAAATGCTCTCAGAAGCGGAGATATGTGTGAATTCTGAAATATTGCACTTAGGAGCCTGAGGGCATATCTAAAATAGCTTTAGAGTTTATTATTAGCATTTCATTTTTACAGATTACATGGGAGAAGAAGGAATAGGTTGCAAGAAAATTCTCTTCTTCAGCGGGCTCCAGGACTGGATTTACAAAGGCAGTACAGCTGCCTACAGGTGCTGCGAGGTGTCTGGGGGAAATTCCAAAAGCTCCTCAGTGAGCAATGTGCCTAATCTCAATGAGCTCTGAAAAGAGTGAAATTCCACATCTGTTCAAATGCTTTTACAACACCAGCAAAGAACTTCTTTGCACTGCTAGACATCTAATTATTTCTACAAGATGCCCCTCAATTAGTAGCAGATGGCCAGCAAAAGGAAAAGAGATGAAATATTTTCGATTTTAATAAATATATTCTGCTTCTGGGCTAGGAAAGGTTTTGCTTTTCTGACTGCAGCTCTGACTCAAGTTACTCTGGCCAGGTAATCTCCTGTCTCAGTAAGACACCGCACAACAATAGTAAATAAGGTGAGTGGCAGTCTGCATGGAAGGATTATTTATTTACACAGTGACATGATGTGTGTCTTCCCGCAGTGATGCCACCACATAATTTCCCTAACTCCTTCCCTACCACCAGCCTCCCCTGGGGGAGACAGGATGATGTTCTCTGACGTGTTGGCAGTTCATCTGAAAGAGGGAGCTTTTAATGAGGTGGTGCAAGGCGAGTGGGGCTGCTGCCTATCACACAAACTATCACTGCAGATACCTTTTCCTGCTAATGTTATGTACTTGAGAACACTGAGAAAATTATACTTACTAACAGAAATGAAAAGAGCCTAATTACAGTGATTTTTATAGAGAGAGTTAAAGCATGCATGTCAAAAGGGACTGATATATAATTATGATAATATCAGTTGCAACTCCTGTGCTATCTAATTACTTGAAATGGGTGGCATTGTGCAATTTTTTTGAAAGCGAGCTACTCTGACAACAAAATGATATAATCTTATTATGAAATTACAATAAAATTGAAAGAAAAGTAAAATTAATAGATTGGTAGGAGTAATAATCAAAGAGACAGCACTAAATGTGCTGGAAAGACAGAACAAACAGAAACCCACCAATGTCTCCAACCCCAAATCTCTGCTACACATTTGACTCACACTGTGTCAGAAACTGAGATGCTGCACATATTGCCTACACTGGCAGTCAAAATCAAGACATATTTACATGACAAGAAAAGAATTGTAAGAAGTGGAGGAAGAAAGGACTAAAAAGAGGAAATATGAAAAAAAAGAGAAAGAGCGTAAACCTAGCAATCACAGTGCTGAACTCTTCTGGAGCTGTGAATGTCTCCATGCCTTGGCTTTGTTCTGCATCCTCTGAGGTACTCCAAACACCCAGCTGCTGAGCGTGCTGGACCCTGTCAGATTCGGGCACGCAGACTTCTTTGAGGGATGAGGTTTTTCTATTTTGGTTTCACACTGGCTCTATTACCCTGATAAATCTGTCCACAATACTTGATACAAATGAAATATTAAAGTTACTACTTTAATTTAGCATACATTTTGTTCATCACAGATGTATTTAAATTATACAGAACCCATAGCTACTATAACATAATGCCATCTGTTGACAAATGACCTGGGCACTGAAAAAATCTGATTTTTTCATTCATTAGAAATGAAAATAGAAGCATATTCGTTTGCAAGCCCACAGATCTGCTGGTAAGTCCATGCTCCTAATTATGGTGTAGCCTGGAAAAATCAACCACTCTTTGAATAGTGATATCAACAGATTGCAGGTTAATAGTGTTTTCCAGATTTTTGTGGCCACCATGAGGAAACATGAAAAGTTTCATAGATTTTCATGGATACTGCATTGCCATCAGTCTAGTAGTGGAAAATAAGACTGAATAAAATGTCTAATATTATTCTATTGACTATCTGGACATCACCTGTCTCATGAACTGCACTTTGGATCACTTCCTTAAGCTCTCATCAGCTCATTTAATTGCAAAGACACAATCTCGTATATTATCAAAATTTACATCTCTTTTCTAAAATTTTAAAATAACAAAAGGAGAGTGGCAGTTGGCTAGATCTCCCCATTGACTGCAAGTTTGGTAAATACACTTCTCTATGTACAGCAAACTGTTCCCATGAAATGCTACAGAGTGAAAGGATCTGATCTAACTTCCCCTGTCTTTTCAAATTCCTTGTTATAATTTATAATTTGTCCCTTTTTGGTACAAGAACAAAAACATGAAATACTTTTCTAACATATGAGTGTTTTCATTGCTACACTTTTCCTTAAAGAAAAGTGCACATTTGGAACTCTTCCTCTGAGCTGTAATCTCACAACCACTCACCGCACGCCCTGGTCTGCGCTGCCCGCTGAAATGGCTGCATGCTGCTTATTCAATAGCACGGAATACAGATTATGGCAATGCTCTGAGTGTGGCCTTCCAAAGTAGTTCTGCTGAAGTTCTTCCCTGTCAGAAAAGGTTCCCTCATCTTAGCAGCTGCCTGGTCTCTGTGGCTGAGGTGACTCCGTTTTATGCACCGTTGCTTGACCAAGTCTGAAATTCACTGACTTGTCTTTAATGCTCAACTAAACCAACATTTTAAATTTCTGCTGAAGATTGACTTTTGCTCATTTTGACAGCACTGGTTTTGACTGCCAAGAAGACAAAAAGAAATCTGAATTTTTCTATGTGGTAGTGGTTTTCACTGAAAAATCTGTCTAATTACAACAAAAAAGTCAGATCTAAACAACTTGAGAAAGAAGAATAAATCATGTTTCAACTTTGCAATAATTTTATATGTCATTTTTTAAAATTATGATGATTCAGTGTAGGATATGTTAAAAATCTTATTCAGTTTGCAAGGAGCGTGGCTGAAGTAATTAACAGGATTTTCATGCAAGACAGTAAAGGTTTTTTCCACTGAGGAATTCTACATGCTGAGATTGAAGTGTGAAAAAAAACCCCAACTTACCACAAAACCTGACATCCTACAAAACAGAAGAAGTCCCAAGCAACACCCAGCAACGAGAAATAAGCCAACAAAAAATCCAGTGACCTCACTGCTTCCCAGGCTGGCAGAGCAGTCCCAGCTGCCTTTCTGGCATTTACCAGAGGCTTTCTTACCTTCACTGCAAACTCCGTTTCTGTAGCTTTATGAACACATCTCTTGCACACTGAATAGGAGCCAATTCCTATGTCCTCCTTAATCTCGTATCCATCAGTAAAATGAATGTTGTTCCCATGTAACTGCTATAGGGAAAGGCAAAAGAAACAAGGTAATCAGGACATGGGTCTGTAAAAGCAAAGGCTAGCCTCCTCTTGAAGGAGGTGCTTGATCTCTCCTTCACAGAACTCTCTTGCCCTTAGCAGATTTTCTAAGTCCAGTTAAAAAATTATGAAGCCCTTTACTTAAACAAATAAGTGTGTCTCCTCCCTTTTTACCTTTTTCCAGTCTGTAAGAAGGGATTGTCCATGTAGAAATAGTGGCAAAACCACAGTGATTTTCTAAACTATTTTTGGAATGCAGAAAATCACCATCTATTAGAAATTCATAGGAAACTGGGCCCAAATCTCTCGACAAACCCACATATCTTGACAATATAAACTGATTTCTAATTACTGAGGGGCAGATAACATATACAATACTAATAGCTTCACAGTCTTCAAGGGAGATACCCCATATATGAAGAGTGCCTCCAGATCACTGGAGGTCCTGTCTAGAATATGTTTATCTGTGGTTTCTGTGTGAGAGGGAAGTTACTATTTTATTAATTCATATGCTCTTTGGAAAATGTCTGGGCAGGTAGACTGGTTCAATGGTGAGCCCCAAATCTAAGGCTTTACTGCAAATTCCATTCCAGGACTCAAGAAATGACCAGCACTTCTAAAAATCCTTCAGAATCCTCTGCCTAAGAATGTAACCTTGCTAGCAAAGTCCACACAGAAGCTGCTAAATCATAAGACACGCATATGTTGATATTTAATATATTTTTACAAAGTAAATCACAGATACATATACATATATATAACACATTTCTGGGATGTAATTGCTTGGGTAACATTTCACTTACTGTTGCATAAGAGCATCTTTAAGAGTATGACATATTCCACTGTAAATAATTAAAACAGAAATGAAAACCTATGAAAAACACAGGCAGGGTCTCCCTCCTTGAGGCATGTATACCTGTGGCTGTGGGTAAGAAAAGGAGCTTTTTCCTAGCAAGAAAATTGGCTGCATCTTTAAGTGGCCCAGTTCTTTCTCATCATTGACTTTTCCTCTGATGTATCAAACCTTTTGTAGCAATTTATTTCTGGTTTAAAGTACAACTGGATAGATTTTTTTAGGGGAATGGCAGCAAAGAACCAAGTGTCTGGCATGTTCTTCCATCAAGCCACCCTGGTTTAGGTGAGTACGCCCAGGTTTTTGTGCAATAGCAACAGGAGTACGGTGGCCTCTTACACCCAGGAGCTTGGGCTCTGTGTCTCTGTGAGCCTACAGCAGTAGTCCATCAAACCCCTTTGCCAGCACAGATTGTATCAAATAATCCAAGACAAAACTGTTGAGAATGACATGCATTCAGTGAAAAAATAACACTTCATTACCTGCCCTGTGTGCAAAACTGGGATCCTGTTTCAGGTACTGAGAAGTACTTTTCATTTTAGTTGTGACAAAGTGCAGTTCTCATTTCCTTTGCAAAGGTGGTGAGGAACATTTTATACATAAAAACCTTCGTGAAAAAATTCTCATTTTCCACCACCTACATGCTGCATGTAAAACACCTCCTTCCTACACTAGGTAGCTGTGAAATACCAGCAAGAACATTAGGCAGTTTAAATACACTATGCACATATGTATCTGCACATCAGATGTGAAATGTAACCAGCATCAGTACCTGCACAATTGGGTGAACAGTTATTTTGTGCACATCTTGCTGTGCAGGCTCCTGCACCAAGTTAGAGGCAACAAAGCTGAACCCTCTGAAAAGATGATGAGCATTGGCACTTGGAGGAACACCTGGAGAATCTGTAGGAGAAGGAAAAAAATGGCCTCATGAGCTGCACAAAAGAACAAAAATGCAATAGCATGGCACCACAACAGACAGAGTCACCCCTGCCAGTCAACAGCAGATCTGATAAACTGGCAGACACATGGGAATATAATTCATCTCCATATCAAGGCTTTGGTGTGCCTTCTCCATTCCTTTCCTCTGGATTTGAACAATGCAGGGGTATTTTTGCAAGGATGTCTCCTCTTGGATACAGGGATTTTTTCACAGTGCATGTTCATTCTTAGGCAAAGTACTGCCTGTCCCCAGAGTGCACAGAGAGAGAGAAGGCACAGGGCAGAGAGGCTCAGAGACAGGAGGCTCAGGGCAGGACACCCTGCAGGGCTTAGTGGAGGTTCTCCAGGGAGTGGAAAAAAGCTACAGCCTGCTATATCATCTGTCCTTTGCAGCACAACTTGACTACAGAAATTACAAAGACTGAAGTGCCACGTTGTGTGGGTCAGGAGAATACAGAGAAGACATGAAACCAATGTAAAAGCACAATACTCCAGTAGTGATGGTTTGTAGCCTTATAAGAATCTTCTGGAGCAGCTTTAGGAGCTCAGACCTACTCCAGAGAAGAGAGTGGCTGACTTGTCCTCAGGTGAACAAAACAACTAGGATTGTTTTAACTAACTTTCATGGAGATTTTCTCCCCACTCCTTCCCCTGACATGGCAAAAGGAGGGAAGGAATGGCTAAAGTTCAAAAAATCCTGAATTATTCTACCTTTGGAATGAAATAACCAGAGAGTAGTTCTTTGTACCTGCACCACTGCTCAGTGAGAGAAGCAGCACGACGAAATAAGAAGAGCTATGCTTCACTTAAAATACTGAAAAGCTTTAAAGAGGGTTTTCTCCCCCACATATGTTTTATCCCAGGTATTTTCCTAAGCAAGAAGAATCTTTGTAAACCATTCCTTGGTAACTGGCTGGGTATTATAAAACCTACAGTAGTAAAATTTGCCAACCTTTTATTTGTTGTTTTTTGGGGGGGGGGAGTTGTGAGGGGTTTTTTTCTCCTTTTCCCTTCACATTTCCTCCAATGCACCATGTGATTTACCATGACAAAGTTACAGCTAAACTTTCTTTAGAAAGCAATTTCCTTGTAGAAAAATGTGTAAATACCCAGTTATCCAAAGAAAATTCATCCCCACTGAGCCTTATATCTGACTCACCTGCTTGAGGCCCTGAAAATACGTGAGAATGTGTACTTGGTGTGCAAACTCCCTGTATAAATCTACTGGTCAAATGAATAGAGGAACTGAAGTCAGAATTTGATAAAACCAATATATCTGCTTGGGAATAAACAAAACTGAGACTGCAGCTAATTCTGTTTCTCATCACAAAGCTTCCTCAGCTTTGACAGGAGTCAGAGTCAGGAGTCTGTTCTTATTGCACAGCAAGTAAGAGTTCAGATGGAGAAGACTGTCTTTCGGTAAAATGACGTGGCCTTTTTGCTTATCTCAGTGTTTTTGATGGGCACTCTCCTCGCAAATACATGGATGAATCACACCAGACCTCTTGCGTCACTGGATACTTCCTACCATGGCATATATATGACTGATTTTTACAAGAGAGATTAATTAAGAGGAAAGAATGTTTGTTTTAAAAAAAGGGATGACAGTAATTCACATCTGAACACTTCTGAACTTCAGAAAAGCTGTGATCCAGCTCTAAAACTAAAGTGGTAGGTCAGCTCTATTTAAAAATAACTGTTCCTTCATAATTCACTGCCAGTCGCTTGAGCAAATAGTGCAGAAGAACTATTGATGATTTAGTGTTCACTATTAAATATTCACTATTAAATATTTATTGCCAACAACTGATTTGCCCATTAAAACATTTTTGCTAAGTGCAAAATTATGTTTAAATCATGTTAACTAACTGATAGCTCAGAAACCTAAATCATTTTTCTAGGCCCTATAAATCAGAGTCACTTCATATGTCTGAATTACATCCACTTACAAGCACCAATCTTGTATAATGATTATCTTTCTTCCTGTGAAAAAGTCGTAATGCTTTGTTCCACTAGAGCATCTAAGTTTAAGGGTTTTCAAAGGCTTCGTAACTCTTAAGTAATTTCCTTCATCATGTTTCACTGGGGCTAGCAAACACTGTATTTGCAAAGGAGGATACTCAGGTACTTCAGGTGAAATTTTACGTACTTTTATCTCAGCAGTAGAGTCAGTCTGAAACATCCCTGCTGGTTACAGCCTGCTTTCCCATCAATAACAACAGTACAAACATTTGTGGACTGAAATCTAAATTGAGTCACAAGAATGATCTTGGTTTGATCCTTGTTCAAATAACCATTTCTAACCTATATTGCTTCAGCCTCCAGCTCCCTGTAAGGAGCTGAGTCACCACAAATGAGATGTGGGTCCACAGTGGTGAATTCAGGAAGCAAAAAAAAGCAACTCCAACTTGGACAAATCTCTGAGAAAAAGTGATGTGAAACTATACCCACATAAATGATCTGTCAGTGTCAGAAACCACATCTCTGGCACACTTAGTTCTGAGGTTAAGAATCCACAGAATGCTGTTTCAACCTCCAGGGTAAAGGAAGTTTCTGAGGTACAGCAAATCACTGGACTGACAAGATTTACTGGATGCAAAACTTTGACATAAACCTGCGTTCAGTCAGGAGAACTCATTCATAAAGACAGTGTAAAATGACTATACGTTTCTGTATCCCCTCCTTGGTAGTGTCTTTCTGACAGCTTCATTAAAACACAACTGCATGATCATGAAGCAGGAATTATTACAATGCTTTCTATCTGAGGATGTTCTCAGTAACAGGGTTAGTTTGTTTGGGGTCTATGTCATGATTTTCTATCTACAAAATAAAAAAGGTTATTGTTCTATTCCATCAGCAATGTGAGCCAGCATTAAACACATTTGTGATGCTCTTCCTCATTCTGGTTGACCCAACCGGTCAACAGTCAGGGGCTGCAAAATATTCTGCATTCTGCAAGGGCTTTTCCATCATTCTGGAAGTGTAAATGGATTCACACTTTCAATTACACCTATTTTGAAATGACATGGTTTGATTCTCAGGCCACTATCCATGGTAGCCCAAAGCAGAATTGAGGCAGGCCATCTCCCCTCCCCAGCCACCACCCCAAAACAAATCTTCTAAGTTAGTGTCTTGTATGAAATAATAAATTTAATTAGGCAATGGTAGTAACACGCAGAGTGCAAAATATAGCTCCAGGCATCAGTAAAACCAATGAAGTGTGAGCTTCCAAAGCAATCCAAACTCTTAATGCTTCTTTGCACATCGGTGGAACTTCCCATGGCAGTACCAGACCGCATATCTCTCAAGACCAGACTCACAGTCTCCAATATTTCAGAGAAAGTAGTTCTTCTGAAATCTAAATTAAAGCTAAAATCAAATGGGTGAGATGTCTGGTAACCAAAGATCATGCTTCTATGCAGGAATATCAGAACATGACCAAAATATACTGGAGACAGGTGGATGTTCCAGTTGAAAAAACAAGAATGTAATATTTTTATAGTTTGTAAAAGTCAGCACATCCTTGCAAAAAAAAGAATAGGAACTGACTGACAAAAGACTTGGAGTAGATACCATTATTTCAAATCTTATGAAAGGAAATTTGAGCCAGGCTTTGAATAGAAGTTTGGGCTAGTTTTAAGAAAAAATGGTGTAGGTCATGATAAGCCTGAACAAAAACTGCTGGAAATCTCAGCTCTGATTCACATGTTATAATGTAGGTGTTTTCATAATGAAAGCTCAGATCTTTCCCTCTCACTGCAACAGTTCTGGGGCAATTCGAGGGCTGAAGCTTATACTTGGTTATTACAACAATACTACATGATATTTACAGTGCTTACCATCTTCAAAGTGTTTTACAAACAACAACTGATTAAATTCTTACACTTTAGAAAGTATAAATAGGTACTTATAATTTACAGGAATATCACAGGCAGAAATATAATGTAACTTATCCATATCTAGCAGGAGGCAACATTATAAATGGGATTACCACTCTGACATTATTGATATTTTTGCTTTCCACTTAAAAGAGTGGAAAGATTGAGTTTTGTGCAACAGTCACCTTCATATATATAAAGTGTGGTATTTCTGTTAGGAAATAGAAGTTACAGGAACAACGTTCTCTCTGCAAGCATTTTCTAAATATTGTGGGCCAAATTTCCTGTTGGCATAACTCTGATGACCTGAGAACTAGATGATTCTTCATTGCTTTTAACCACACATTAACTTCCAACAGTCCATAGTCTGTGGGATGCCATCATTAAAACATCTATGCAATATATAATTACATACTAACTTGCAGAGATGCAAGGTTCTTTGAAGCTGAGGTAATTGAGTAATTTAAAACAGTTAAATTCAGCTAGTGTAAGCAATGATGAGCAATAAAACAGCAAAGCAACAGTTATTTTTCCTTTGAAAAATGTGAAGTCTGTCTTCCTGAAGACAAATTAATGTGAAGCCGGTGAAATACTTATGACCTTCTTTTGCTGGAAAAGCAAAACCAGTCTTTTTTTCCTGCTGGATATGGCAAAACCCTGTAATGCCACAGATGATCAGACTTTAAGACTGCGTTGGAATAGGGAGGGGAAGGAAGAATGAATTCACTAACTGAAAAGATATATTATCCATGTGCCACCTTACTAACCTGTGGGGGTCCGAGATGTGAACTCTGGATCAAAATGAAAAGTGTCTTCTGGCCGCCCCACTGCTGGCTTGAAAGGCGGCTTGATTTCTTTTCTGTACAGTTTCTACAAGGAGAACAACAGATCACAATCAACATCAGTGTGTGCACCCTCACCATCTGGAGGTACACTCCCCCGCTTTCTTTAGGGTGTTCTCTCTCAGCTCCATGCTGTCCTTGCTGGACTGACAGAAAAGGATGATGTATCCATGGTTCTGGCTTGTGCTTGACAGGTCGGCTTAAAATCTGTGCCCTGGATGGTCCCTGCACATTCAGCTACTGGAATCCTGAATATAAACACAAATGTTCTTGGCAAAAATTTAGCCCATAGACAGGAACAGTATTCCAGCTGGGGCATCTGGAAATTCACTGTTCTAGGGGCAGGACTGGAACATGCAGTGGTAAGACCAGGAAACAAGGTGACTTCAGCAGAGCAGCAATGGCAATCAGCACAAAGAACTGCTAGGAAGCCATGACTGCTTTAACATTTATTATTTGTCAAGAACCAGCAATATGTTTGACATGCTGCCAGACTGAGCTGAGTAACAGGCTTGGCTGTCTGGTCTTTACAACCTAAACAAGAGACTTGTTCTTTTAGCGCATCTGGTAAGAGGGAAAGGGGTTTACAGCTGATGATTACATGAAATTCCCATCACAACATGCTAGGGAGAAAGCACTGTGGATGGGTGGGGAATCACATTGAAGCTCTACAGGTGGCTTGGACTGGGGAGCAAGACCAAGGAAAAACATAAGGAAGAGAGGAAGGTATATAACAGGTAAGTACTGCTAGGTGTGCGAGTTTCTGCTGGTGACTGAGGGGTCACGTAGGGGATCACCTAAGTAATAGGCACCGTAAATTCATCCTAATACATCCTGCCTTTATTACAAGGGACTTTGTGGCCTTTTTACTCATTCTCAGAAATCTTTAAGAAATTGCTACACCATGCTCCTTTGCAAGCATTCATACACACACAGACACACACACTGAGGTGCAGGATGTCTGGATCTGATCCAAAGCCTACAGAGGTTAATGGAAAGAGCCCTAATGTTTCAGCCATCTTTGCATCATCTCTGCCTGAAATGGCCAAAATTGAACATCATGCTGATGGCAGCATGGGGAACAGAGCTCCAGTTTGACTCCCTGCCCCATGCTGCAGTCTCTAGACTGCATTTCCTTTCTAGCAGTGCTTTTGTTCTCAGGTTTCAAAGGGCTGAATTAGTTGGCACAGATAGTTCCCCATAATTAACATGTCTAAGCATAAATATAACATTTAATCCAAACTTTCAAGTCAAGATAAGAATGGGAGAGTTCAACTTTATGACTGTTTGCAATACATTTTTTTAGGTTAGCTCTTAAAAAACTTCCTAATGAGCTGATTTTTCAAAATATTTAATGGAGATTACTAAATGCTTGTCCAGCTCCTTGCATGCAGGAAGATTCTTTTTAACTGTGCGTTTTGTGGCGAATTAACTTCTGTGATACAAAGCATGTGGTCAAACCTAAGATATATACACATCACCATAATTTGAATTTGATTTTGCATTGATAAATAAAGGTTCTTGAAGCAGAAAATTCTGTAGCATAGTATTAGCCTTAACATAAAGGATATATCTGTGGTTGAATTATTATTCCTCGGGAAAGTGAAACAGTGAGGTTGGAAATGACTCTGCAATAATTAATGGCCATTTCACCATAAAAAGTTCCTGCTTGCGTAAAACTGCTCCATATCTTTGGAGAGGAAAGGAGATGAATAACTGCTGTGAGCCACAATGGAAAGCCAGTCTTCCAAATAATTAAAAGCCAATTGCAATCTTAAGCAGGAAGTGTCACTCATCAGCTGAACAGTATCAACCTAGTAATTAATATACATCTTTTTCTGCACAGAACTTTAAAAGAGAACTCAGCACCTACTGAAGGTTTTTCTGTTGCTAAGATTTCACCTTGAGAAAGCTATTAGCTTCCAGCTTCCCTTTATTTGTCTTATTTCACAACTGCAGTGCTTCTGCTGCAGAAGGCAATATGGTCACACGCACATGCTTCCTCCCCAAATGAACTGCACAGCTCATCCTGTGAGGTCCAAAAATTGGAAAATGTTTCAGAGCTGTACATCATTCAGGAATTGCACTCTCTTTTCATTATCGCAACCATATTCTCTCTGGCCTCTTAATTCCTTCCCCCATCTGTAGTTTCTTAAGTGCTGCTGGAGCTACATTTGTATTTTGAATCCCTAACCCACATCCTCCACCACTAGGGAGGGATTTAAGATTCATCATGAGTCACACCCCACCTAAAGATGTATAATCACAAATTCACTTTCTGGGAGGGTCTGGAAACAAAGATGCTGCTTGTGCGAGTGAAAGGCACTCCTTTGAGCACAACCCCGATGACTCCCTTTTCCATTTCCTTACCCACTTGTGATAAAAATTAGACAACAGAACAGCAAAATGCAAACTGCCTAAAACATTTTTCCCCGAGGCTCTTGAATAGGATAACCAAATGAAATCAGGGAGGACCAGGAAAAGCAGAGTAGTATCATCTGTGGACTTCTCCATCCCACACTGGCTCCGGTTCTCTGACTGAACCACTACAACCAAAGCCAAATGACTAAACCACAGGGCAGCCCAACACAGTTAAACACAAAGGTCTGCTGTAGACAGAACGCCTCTCCCTTTAGATACCTGCATCCTGTAGACTGCAAAACTCAATGGGACACAAGCTGATCTAAGAAAATAGTAAGAATCACAGCCACTGCTTTGTGTACACATAGAGAGTGAATCTCTTTGAGGATTTGAGATCCCTCTGGATTTTTCCAAGAATATTTCTAATTTTAGGAAATGTATTAATATATTATCTCTCCCCAAACTATTCAGGGATGATGTAGCTTGACCGTGACCTCTTCTGAGAGAAACCAACCAGAGTGGGAAATGACAGCAAGTTAAATTTCAAATCTTGCCTTTGACCATTTCTATCAGGCTGGCCATAACTTCTGGTAAAGTTTAAGCAGTTATGTACTTTCTAAGTCATGGTAGTCTTAGCACCATATGCAAAAGTTACTGTGAGTTCCATCATCTGTTTAAATGGGAACAGGGTCCCAGTTTTCACAGTTTAAATTCCAGTTTTGATATCCAAATTTTTGTTTTGGGGCACCTTTTCAGGCATTCAAAAGAGACTTTGGATGTTAGTGCTAACTGGAGCATTTAAATTTCAGGCTGGGTACGTAGGATCATGATATGTTTGTTATATTGCACAGGTGTAAGAAGCTGAAGATTTTTTTTTTCTTCCACATTGTTTCCACATCCATAAAGGAGAACTGCACTCCTTAGCCTTTAATGTTTTATTGAGAATATTATTTATTTCTCTTTCCCAGTAAAGAATAAGCTCCCACATCCCATCACCATTTTTTTTAACTGGCCACAGCACATAAAAATGTGACTGCCAGGTACCAGGAATCACTGCATATCACATAGTGTTGTTGGATCCAGAGGCTGTGCTAAGGGAGTGCATAATCCACAGAATGAGAGAGATGGACTCCAAGGTGTGAAAACACTGATTTAGATATTCACACCTGGATACATACCATGCTTCTGACTACTTATCAACCCCGCACATCCTCCTGAGACTTTGATAATAAGTACCTATGAATTAGCTAGAAACCATTTCTATTGCAGTTTGAGAAACTATGAGCTTCTACCAACTTTCTTCCTGATTTCAGACAAAAATATTTTTATTTGAATAAACTAATTTTCATACAGGTGCCACTGACCTTTTCTTAAAATATGTTGCCAGATCCCTAATATGATCTTCAGATGAACACCTCCTCAGCTGGAACTTAAGAAATACACAAGAGAGACTAGTAATAAAATGCTGCAACATTGTGTTTCTTTCTCTTCTTATTTATAAGTAGTTAATTTTTCATCATCTTTAAAAAAACATACTCTTAAAAACCCCAGAGATGTAAATGCTCTGTACATGTGCCTGGAAAATATCAAGAAAAGGAAAATGGTTTAATTTCATTAAAAACTATTTAGTCATTTCCTCAACTGAGTTTCTTTGATGAAGAATTGAATTATTCCTTAGACACCTTCTAGAAATAGAAAGATGCTGCCTTCCACAGTGATGCACTTGTAGTGTGAGAATAAACTCCCTTGATACATATACCTGTCATGGAAAATCCAATAAGCAGAAAAAAGGATGAACTACATTCTAAAATGCTTGTCCTCTCCTAGATTAATGACTCAATGTCATCGCCTAAAAATGATATAAAAGCTAGCACAATTCAGACCCCAGGATTAATTTTTGCTGTTGGTAAAATCTGCAATTAAATAATTCACATTTTCAGTTTAGTTTGATCTCTGATTAATATTAAAGGAAAAAGAGCTGGAATCCACTTTCTTCCCACTCCTTTCCTCAGCTGTATTTGACAGTTCATTTTCAAGCACGTCATTTGCTCTAGTTCCAATTTAGCCTGTCATCTAAACAAAAACTACTGTTATAGCCCACTCTTCCAACAGCAGTCTGCAAAAAGGGATTTCATTTTGCATTTTCAGTGAAAAGCCAGAAATTCATTATGCATGACACGCGAAGAAGAAAAAAATAATAAAAAAATCAGGAACCAGACTGTGCTTTCTCAGAGCCAATGACTGAAATTATCTGAGGTCAACTCGTTTTGGGTCTGCTTGTCTTAAGAGGAAAAGGAGGTGCAAGGTTAAAAAGCAGGTGAAACTGTCAAGGAGCTGGACATCTAATCTCTTTCCTGAGCATCCCAGCCTTGATCATGAAAGACAGTCCATCCATTTAACAACAGATCTATTGAATTTGCGTCATGGTGCCTACTAAATGCCTCAGAGCAGCAAGACTGGTATTTTCAGAAACCTCCAGCTATTTTTCACTCTGGAGAGTGGGAACTTAGGGCTTTGTTACAGGGCAACAGCTGTAAAAATCAGAGTCTTACAGAGTCTCATGTCACTATTCAAGTCTGGGCATAAAAACTCTGTGTCAGATTGTCCACAGTTCATTTAGCGCAGAAGTTAGCTAGAAGTTAAACCTAAGGTGGCTGGAGATTTTGCTGAAGAATTGCACCCTGGAAAAGGAGAATGGCTTCTGGGAAAGGCTGGGAAAAGTAAGGTTCTCTGGCCACACTCCTGTTTTCCAGGATCGCACTTACTGCCTCTGCACACAGTGGTCACATGCAACCAGCACGCTGTGCTTGGCAGCAGCATCGTGACAGGGGCCGTTCCTGCACTGTGTATGCTGTTTCCACTGTGTTTGCTGTGTTCATCCAAACCAGACATTATTATCTGGTTGTGTCTGTTTGAAGACAGTAGAAGATGGGAAATGACTGCCTCAACAGGTAAACACTTCCGTGACAGAGAAAATAACCAGCTCCAATCCAAACCCCAAGGGAACAGCTCTGAAAATACTGTGAAATGAAAGCCCGAAGTCAGGTTCCATCTGCAGTTCTAGTATCACTGCAACATCAAGACTTCACACACAACTTAGAAGGAAGAAGCTAACTCATTTCTGTTCTGAATCGCTCTTTAAAATTAGGTGATGCAACTTGGTGCTTTGTTCCTGGATATCATGTCACTCTTGTAGGAAAAATCACGCTTAAAATCAGACCTGTTTCATACTGCATTTCTAGCAGACACAAACCCACTCTTATCCTTCATGATAAGGAGGCTTTTGATGGAGGATTGTTTTACTACAGTTGCTGAAATTTTCTGTGCTGTCAGTCACAGCAGTCCTGTCTATCATAGCTGCCAAGGTAGCACAGAAGTTCTCCAAAAGAGCTTGCCTCTTACTCTCGGAGGTCTTTATATTACCAAGGCATAAAGTAAATCAACATTTCTGTCCCTTCTCAACAATGCTGTTTGCTGACTGTCCGCAAACTGATGTGGGAGATTCTGCATGCATTATGGGACAACAAAATGAGGGCACCAGGGACTCTTCTCCTGCAGCTGTACAGAGATCAGGGCTAAATATCTATGTCTGATCCATTTCTGCTCTCTGCCCCTGTTCTGTTTCTGTCCATGGAGAACATGTCAACAGCTGCTTGGATGATCACTGAGAGTCAAAGTCCTGGCTTCAGCTCAGGGCCAGGCTGGCTCACGCTGCTCTGAAACACATCCAATACTGTAGCTGCTGCAACGAGATAAGCCCCCCAAGATCTCCATGACTGATTGCAAAATTAGGTTAAAATGAGGAAATATATTACAAAGATGATAGCTGATCGGTGTAATAATGACCTGTCTCCAAGAGAGTGCAATAAGCACTAATTATGTTGGATTAAAATGGATTTTTACAGCTATATTTCACAGCAGCGTTACTGGGCTGGATAACACATCAAAGGGCAATTAAATCCACCTTCCTCTCTAGCTCCAAGGCATGTTCAAGCATACCTATCTTCTTCGTGGTAGATATTTCCCTGTCCATAAGAGCTTTTTCAAATGATGGAGGACTGTAGAGTTTCCTTAGCAGTGAAATTGTTCCCTACAGAACGGAGCTTGAAACAATCACCAATTATCATGACAGAAGGTGGTCTTGAGTATTCTCATGGGACAGAACTGACTTTTCTGAAAACCCTTCCAAGATGCAGAGCCTCATTTATTTATGAGTTAGTGAGCTGCTCCACTAGCAAACACAGAAGAAAGAAAAACCCTCTCACTGTTCCAGCGCTTCTTATTACATCAAGACGTAGTTATCTGACCTATATGTTGATCGCAAAGCTGAGGACTGTGGAGATATAGGAGGCATATAGAAAATAATACTGTTTTTATTTATATTAATATTATTTTTTAATAATCATAATCACAATCAACAACCCATGTCTTTTGGATTCTCTATTTTTTTATTTTCACTTATTGTTTCATAAATATAAAATCTTCATACAGAATCTCATGGTTAGTAAGAAGCAGAAAATGAAAGAGACTCTAGACTCCAGAACATATGTAACGGGACTAAAAGTCAGCTTGACTATATAGGAAAGTCTCAAAATCCACTTTCATTGATTATGTTTTAATATGTTTATGAGTCATGACAAGTCTTCAACATGCAACTAAAATTAGATTTTTCTAATGAGTTTTACCAAAATAAATGGGTTTGTGGGCCTTTCAAAGGCTACCTGGGAACCACAAAATGTTCTCTCACAGAGGAATTAGCTTTACTGCAAAGTCCTGAGCAGCAGTTTGAGAATGGCTCTGTCACACAGATTCATGCAGTTTTACCAGAATTTATGGTAAGACCTGCATCAATGTTCCTCATTGTAGTAGCATTTGTGAGTGAATGCATTAAATACTGAAGAGATACAACAATACCATAACAGGGGCTAGATAAAATTAAACTAGAAAATGCTAGAGGATGCGGAAAACAGGAGCTCTGATGCGCTGGCAGATGTCCAGATCAAGAATGAAAAATGTTTGCCTCCAGGTTTGTCCAAGAACAAGTTAATTTGAAAAAATACGATGCTGAAAACGTGAGATTTAACCTCTTACAAGTCTAAATCAAATACTCAGATAATCTCTACCACCACCTTTATGAGCTGTAGCTGATAGCAATAAAATAAATCCTTGTTTACCATTCTGTTAATCACATCTGACATGTCTTGCTTGAATCATGTTTAATTTGATCAGCTGTTTCAATTTTGAGTACTGATGCCAGCACGCATGCAAGAGAGACACAGGCACCCACTGAAAAGGCTCTAACTCCTCTGTGTTAGAGAAGTTAGACTCTCTGTTAGAGAACGCAATCTCTTTCCTAAGCACGGCAGTTCGTCTTCAAAAAACGTAGCTAAGAAAAAAATAATGCTGCTCCACTTACGTTCCAGTCTATAGTAACAAAGAAAGGGTGACGTTTAATTTCTTCCACTCCATCAAATCCAGCACCTGAGAAGAGAAGGGAAGAATCAAAATAAGTCATGCTTATAAGACAGCAGCATGACATCTCTTCTCCAGTCTCCCTCCCTGTCCCCACTTTTCTTCTGACAAAGGGAGAGTCCCCATCTAAACATTTCTTCCAGTCAAGAAATCCTGAATGGTGCAACTGCCATTACAGTATAAATTCCCATAAATAAAGACAAAGGCACTTCATTAATGAAAATTTGATCCCAAGGGTCTTTTCCTTTTCTCTAATTGAGGCTGCTGCCAAGGTTTTGGATGAGACAAGGGATTTTAGCCACAGCAGTGCATGGACCAGCAAGGTCAGGAAAGGCCCCAGGATATCCTGATACTCTGGCAAGGCTCCACCAGTGGCAGCTCTTCTATCCACACTGACTTTCAAACCTTGACTTGCTGCTGTTCTCCACAGGCAGAGAAAGCTGCACTACAGGCAAGTACAGACTCAAAATACCAAAAGGCTCCAAATGATTTGAGGGAAGACAGGGTTTTAGGTTCCCCCTCTTCAAATACTGTCTTCAGATTCCTGTGAGTACCAAAATCATCACCCTCAGCGTTACGTTCCCTTCACTATTAAATTTCTGTTACATTTCTGTAGGAAATTTAGGGAAAGTCTTCTGAGATCTGGTAATGAATCTAATTCCTTCATTACTTTTGCCTTATGTTTTCACTGAAGACTGGCTTTTTTTTACTTTAGCTCAATTTATTTGCTTCAGTGCTATCACAGAACCAAACAGGTACTCAGTAATAATTAAAGAACTGTCAGAGAGGATTTAGAATGCCATTTTGGGGTTTGATTTGACCTTATTAATAGCACCTTTCATTTTCTTTTCAAGGAGAATTAAACTCCGAGAGCAAAAGCTTCGCACTGCAATTCTGGAATCAGTTCCTGAAGGGTACCCATCCTACTTCTTCACAAGCACACTGAGCAACCTTGATTACCAAAAGGATTTGGGATTCATGAGCACCTTGCAAGGGGCACTCAGCACCTCAGAGAACTCGGCTTTTTATGTATGCAGTATTTGTACTTTGGGAAGATCAGCATTACAAGCAGCTTTACAAAGGCCTTGCCAACTGAAGATTTTGTAAAATGTGATGTCTGCTCTTCTTGTGTACAAGACCATTATCGATGTTTGTCAAAATGCAATGATCAGGAACTGCTTCCCATGGCCTGCTTAACAGTCACTGATGAATGGATATTGTAAGCAAACACTTTGTTAACATAACATGCAGGATTGTCTGTCAGGCCTGCTGGAAAACAGCAGAGAGGGATGATCTCCTAATTAATTCCGCATCCCAGTAATCTTTCAGTATGGGCAAACATAAGCAATGCACGAGGGTAAAGAATCCTAGCCTGCCATACAAAATTATGTGCTCAGAGGTGATCAGCCCCACTGAGGAGTCTGTGGGTTATGACAGACAGACATTTCTAAGCAAACACAACACGAAATCAAAGCTTGGAAAAAGAGAGAGGACAAAAGGGACAATATCATTGCACTGTCACTGTATAAATCTGTTGCATTCCTGCAACTGGAGTATGGATTGTAACTGACACACCCCCCCATAAAAGAGTATACTTATTAAAGTCAGGAAAAATCAAAGAAGGTCAACAAGTAATGTTATGGAATGACTGAGGAATATTATGGAATGACTGAGTAACTCAAGACTTTTCAGCCTGGAAACAGATGACCAAAGAAGTATACAATAGATCACTAAACAATGCTAGCAGGAATCAGGTTCAGAAGAACCTGGAGACGTGTCCTTAGGAAACAGACAATTGTGTGATGCGGAATTACTTGGAAAAGATGATGTGGTGCAAAATACTTATACGGGTTCATTGGGAGGCCAGGGAAGTCCGTTGAAAAGAAATCTGTTGAAGATTACTTCATCGACAAACCACAAGAGTTTCAGGAAACCCCTTACTTGAGTTTAAAGCAGGAATAGGGTAGGAGAAAATTTGGGTGAAGCAACACATATGTTTATCTTGTTCTTACATGCCCCTAGGCAGTTGTTTATGGCCCATGGGTACTGAACAAGAGAATAATAAGTCTTAGAAAAAGACTTGTTCTATGATTTCCCTAGCATATTTTTGTTCAATGCACAGCCTGAAGTCTGCAAGATTCCCTTGGCAGATTCATTCTGATTTTAGCAATGCCAACAGAAACACAAAACCAACAGAGTTACTCTGAAGAGAATAACATTAAGCAAATTTTCAGAAAAGAAATATCTGTGAAAAATGCTTTGAGTTCAGTGGTGGTGACTGGAAACTGCAATGTGCAGTAAATGTTCTTTACCGTATGAGGATGAAACCCAAGTGCCAGACTGATTTTTGCAGGACTGGGATAAGTGCTCAGACACTGTAAGACACTAGTAGCATATCCTAGACTGAGGATAATTGCTAATGCGTTCAGTTTTCTCCGCTCTGCCCGTTCTCCACTACTTCTCCTTCCCTCTTGCTTAGGCTAATGGATACATCATTGTGTGCTGGGAATGACATGCTTTTTTTCAGACCATCTATTTGAAAGCCACACTTTTTGCTACTGTTGTTGTTCCTTTTTCTACAAACCCACAGAAATAAGAACCAAGAAAAAAGTATACGCACAGCTATTTCTTTTAGTGGGGGGCTGCAGTGTTCAGTAAGAAATGCAAGCATGTAGTTGAGGCAGGCATTTGTTTGAAAAATTTTCATTTTCAGTTGGGGCCACCTCAGAAGGAAGATATTGTTAAGTGCAAGGGTTTAATATATTAAAGAAATTTAGGATGGTAATAGCCTAATTTTGCAAAGAGTGCACGACTTCCAATTCTTAGCAACTGATTTTACGCTATGGAGAAGGTTAAGCACTTCCTGCAGTTTTTATTCCCTGACCTTCTGTGCCATGAGACCTGCTGGTGTAGCCCACAACTCCTTCTTGGATTGTGTGCTGTGGCTGCAGGCAGCAGGGTGTGGCCTGGTGCTCTCCTCAGCTGGAGGAGGGAAGGGTGCATTCAGGAACAGCTCTGGGAGCCAGGACAGCCCTGACTCCACTGTAAAAGTCCACGGGAGACGTGAGGCATCTGTGCTTATGCTGGAATCTCTCTGGATTTGCTCAACATGTTTCAGCCATTCATCTACCATCTGCAAATCTACAGGGGTACTGAAAAGAGATGTGCTTCCATGGAGAAAAGAAAAGCACTACAGAGGTCATGACTGGAAAGGCCTGCTTCATGGAGATGGACATTTCTTGGCATAGAGATGGGTATTCAGCAAACAGCACACTGCATGACCACAAACCTTTCACCTTCCCCAAGGTTTCTAGTGAGTCTGGGTTTTTTAACTTCACTTCAACATCAATTTAGCAATAAGACCTATCAGTCAAGAATAATCAGCACAATCAAACCTATTGCCTGCAAATACTCTTATGTGCCATCCAGTCCCATGAGGGTCCGAGAAGATAAATAATTCTTACAGATCAAACTGCCAGTTTAAACACATTATAGAGTGCAAGCATTTATATAAAAGCAGCCTCACATCAGCGAGAACTTAATTATCTAAGTTTTATGCCTGTAATAAAAGTGCCTGCAAACAGTAAGAGTAGAATGTTTTATTTTTAATTGGTTTTGATTATTGAATCATTATGGACAACATGAGCCTTGAAATATTAAGGGGAAGAAAGGAGACTTACGGAATTTGAAAGTTGATTATGTGGATATTCAAATTCATCAGAAAGAGTTTCCAGAATTTTAGTTTCAGATAATAAAATTTGCGTGTCTCCACAGCTTCAGAATCTTTTTAGTGGGCTAGATTTTTTGAAGTATTTTTCTAAGGTTTACAAGGAATCTTTACAGTCACTCTGACAAAGGTGAAAGCTGGGGTTTTTTGAACTCATCATCTTACAAAGTTAAACCCCAAAATTTCTATGTGCCAAAGCAGAATGTATCTTCCCTGAGAACGTGGGATTAAGAAAATAGTAATGATTTCCTTGGCTTTTACTCTTAGCCTATTGGCATATGCTTTTATTTTAAACTTTCTTGGCCAAGCTTCTAAATTATAAGGATTCGGGACACCTTACACTGCTCAGCAGCGTACAGAGTTTGTTAAATAATATTCTTTTAATATAAAATAAATCTTTTATATGTGTTTGTTAAATAATCATGTTAAATAATAAATAATTTATTTACCTAACTGAGCAGATCCAGTCCGTAGGGCAAGTCCCTTGCCTAAGTTCCTGGCAATGTAATGAACTAACACCTTCATCATAAAGTGTTACTTCTGAGGTGTTTACTCCTTATTTCCTGGGTATTCAGGTAGTTTCTTTTAAGAATTTAAAATTACGCTTACCCATAAACTGAAATTTGTTGTACTTAGAGCAATACTACCAAAGCAGTGCTATGCAGACTATTTGTACAGCAAATAGGCTCAGAAAAGAACAGACAGTGCCCAAGATCAGGGACACCAAAGGAAGACTTTCCATTCCTTAAAAATTTTTCACAAATATTAATATGGGCATCAGACTTAAAACTAGAAGCAGGTAAACCAGATTACTAAATTTCTTCCTAGTCTTGTCTAACTTGCTTCAACCCTAATATTTCTTCCATTAATAATCCAAAGCTTCAAAACGAAGTGTCAAAGCTAAATTTCAGAATACATCATCAATCTTCTGTTTGTTAAGATACCAAAATCAAATGGCAAAAAGCATCTTTTATCTTGTCAATGTTTAAAATCAGATTTTGGAACTAAATGCACTTTCCAGATTTACAAATTTATGAAACAGTGGCTGAAAACAAGTGTTTGATCCATATTATGGTTCATTTATTTAGTATGCTTCATTAATTTTCCAAAGATTTTTCAAAACTGTATGTCTAAGCCTACTTTTCTTTTAATATTATTATTCTTTTTCCAGAAAAAGCTAAAATCCACAAGGTTGAAGCAGTCCTTTTATCTATTGACTTCTGTTCAGTATTTAGGCCAACTATTCAAGCTTTTCTTCTTTTGTTATCAACAGGTCCCTTTCCATCTTCCTTTGTGCTGATTCTCAATCAGTTAAAACAGAGAGTGCCTTCAGGAGCTTTCCACCATTATCCCTGAAATGTTAAGATCTCTTTTACTGTTACTCTTTTAGATTTTATTTGCTTGGATGTTTGCGTTACCAATAATTTCTTTCTTTCTTTTTTTTTTTTTTCTCCAAGCCTTCCCAGTATCTCAATAAACCTCAGGTTTTAAAACCTTGACCCCTAGCAATTCCCAGTTATTAACATATGAGGGCTAGAATTGTTATGGCTAAAACTAAGTTTTAGTGAGTAGTTTCTTATTTAAGTACTGGTATCCAGAGACTCCCAGTGACTTCACTGGAACTTCATTTTGGATGGATAGCAACTTGTGGGAAGACATGAAACAAGCAGAGCAGAATAAAACCAAGAGATGGAGACAGGGAGGAAACAGCAGAAAGAAAGAGGTAGGGAGTGGGAAAATGTTCATATTTGGTGCAGCACCTAATTTTTCTGAACAGAGATTAAACCTAGAAATCCCAATACTCTATTTTTTCCAGTGTAAAACAAATTGCGTGAGAGCAATTGAAACCTGATGAGAAAATATGTTTTTCTACTCTCGTGTTTACAGTGTATCAGACTACAAAGCCACCACTTAGATCAGGAGGTAAAAGCAATGGGAGGGCATTCCCTCTGTGGGCCATATGGGATCCCCCGTGGTAGGAGAGGGGCCACAGCAGCATGCTGCAGGACTGGATCCCCACTGCCCCCCCAGCACCGTGCTTGATTGGCTTGTCACCTCATTCCTGCGGGGAACAACGAAAAAATATGCAGTGGAAAGCATGCCATAGGCATTGTCCATGACCTCATCAAATGCAATTAATTTCTTAATAAAACCTGTAAACAAAGGTACTGATGGCATAAGATACATTATCCAATATATACTTTTAGCTTATCACAATTTAAACAAGATTATTAACAAAGGGTGAAGAAACATTAGTAAAAAAGAGATGCTGTATTTGGGTAATAAAGAATAAAGTCTACTGTAAGACTGCCTCCAGCTAAGAGAATGAGACAGGATTGAAATGCATTTGAGAATGGGAGAGATGAAACCTCAGATTTGCAGCTAAATTATACAGATTTTAAACTACACTTGTTTCTCAGTCCCCTATATTATCATACACAGCAGTTACCTTAAATCATTCATAAAAGCTGGTGGTTTACATGCCCTCTTTACCAAAAAAATGAAATACACGTTAGTATCACGTTTTAGATTTCAATGCTTTGCCTGTGCTCCTTACAAATTTCTCTAGTGATGCTGAAGGCTCACTGTGCCCTGGGAAGAAATGCAAAATGCCACCTAATGAAGAGGATAAGCATGAGAAAAGATGAGCTGAGAGAGACGATCACCACCTGACAGGGCAGGGAGCACATAACGAATGCCCTGACCAAACGCACACGTACCTAATCTGTTGGAGGGGTTCCTTTTGAAGAGCGCTCGCAGCAGGCTCTGGGCTTCTATACTCAAGAACTGCGGCATTCCCAGCTTGGCTCTGAAAGAACACAACACTTGAAAAGAAAATAGATTTTTCAAACTTTTTTTCCATCCCACTGTGGCTGAAACAGTGGAATTGTAGTAGTCAGAATGAGCAGACACATGAAATCAGTGACCAAAGGCTACCTAAGCATAGTGCAATACAGAGAACCTGATCTTATTCTATTGAATTTAAGGAAGGTTTTACCACTGACGTCGCTAGAGGCAGAGCAGATCTAATGAATCTCATAAAAATTTTGCAACCCAGATAGGTATTTTCCTACAGAATTTTTTCACTTTTTTAGTTTGCTGGAATAAATTTGGGAATCAAGAGGAATTTAAACAATCAAACTTAATGAAAAAACATATACTAAACTGCTTACTATTTAAAAAGAATAAAACTTTTCTCTTGGCCATTCACCACTACAGAAAAAAAATGTAATACTGAGCAAGGCTAAGCTTCAAGTACTTTGGTCTGCATTTAACATTACATGAATGGGACATTGCAAAGGAAAATATTTGAAACTTGGCAACTATAAAATAAAAGATGTCCTGCAGAAATCTGACTTTCCTGCATTTTGTGGATACTGACATTATCACAAAAAGTAAGATAAATTTCTCTTGTAAGGCCCTCTCAGTAATTCACTTCCTACTATTTATTCTGAAGGCAATTTTAGAGTTAAACACAGGCATCAGCTATGTCTGCCTTACTAAATTCATGCCTCTCATAGCTTCGGAAAGTTCATTTTGCCCATTATTATTGTCTACCCTTCACATACTTGGGCCCTATGGAGTCTCCAGAGGGTAGAGTTAACTCACAGTTAGAAGAACGAAAGCAGTTTTGATACTCACTTGAGAATGAGTGCCATTGTCTCCTTTCTGTCTTTTCCCTGGAAGGGTAATGATCCCGTCAGCATCTCAAACTGTGGAGTAGCAATAAAACGGTAAATCAAATGTGCATTGGGATGGTCTGCATGGCTGAAAGACACCACATCCATCTTCTATTTCCAACACAACCGAAAATTTGAGGAAAAGAAATGATCCAACAAGCTCTGCTTCAGAAAAAGATGTCACGGCAAGTCTGGACGACTGCTCCATTCCCGAGACTTGTTACAAACTGTTCACACTGATACTTGTTGTCAAGTTTTGGTATGTTTGGGAAGAAGTGTCATACATGCTGTTTCCTCCAGCATCTGTTTTATGATCAGTGCTGGAAATGAGGTATTTGGCTGAGGGACCCTTAGCCTGCATGGGTATGGCTGTTCTTAGGTGTTTGGCATGGACTACCATGCAAGGAAAATGGATTCAACAATGCCACTCCCCATCTTTTCAGGTTGAGTCAAACCACCTTTTTGATTGTATATTGGCACCATTTAGAGATGCCTCTCTAAATGCAGGAGAAACAAGCCTAAACCCCACTTTCTCAAGGCTTTTCAGTGTGCTTTTTCTCTCCTGCTTTGGTTCCTCTGGCTGTACTCAGTGATGAATCTCACAAGTGTCACATTTAACTGAACCCAAATCTCAAAGCAAATTCAACAATCATCTTCAATTATTTGCCTAACTCATGTGTTGAAACATCAATCAGTTATGGTTCCTTTGAGACAGATTAGTTCTTTCAGTAAATTTGACAAGAATTTCACGTCTTTAAGAAGGAAAAAAATGCAACAAAACCCCAGCCAAAGAAGCTTGCCTAACTGAGATTTAATACCAGGTCTTTCACACAGCTCTCGCCATGGTGTTTTATGGAGTGGCAGCTGCTTTCTCTGACTAAGGGAGGCTGCAGGCTGTGCATCACCAAATATAAAGACACCAAGAACATAATTCAGCTTGGACACAGAGGAGAACAGTGTCCATTGAGGGTAAGGTGAACTGTTACTTGTTTATGTCAGTCACGCAGGCTTTGGATCTCTCCTACTATAATAATCTAATTAATCAGATTAATGTATCAATCTAATAATTAATACTCATAGCTATAATGAGATACCTGTTAAGGCAGGAAAGACTCTTCAAGCCTTATGTAGTTTTTGTACCTTATCCTACAAGAAACCACAGTGCTCCCAGAAAGCTCATTGTGCTAAGAAGGATCCTTTCATTACCAAAACTTGTGTCAGACTGCCCCACAGCCTGACTCTTCCTTTTGCCCAGATTAAATACAGCTACACCATAAGAAAAATACCGAAAACAGAAGAAAACTAATGGTGAAACTGCTATGCTAATTTTGGGAGAAGGGCAGAGAAGACGTTTAGAAGCCAGATAACTAACTGAATATAGCTAATTGAAGGATTAATTGTCATTAGTAACAAATTATCTCAAGGCACTTAAACCCATAATAGAAACAGAAAAAAACTTAAAAAAAATGTGTATGTCTGACAAATATAAACGAAATTTGGAAAAAAAAAAACAAATGTATTAACTTCTGCTTGGGTTAGGAGTGGCAAGAAAAGAGCTGCCTGGTAGAGCTGGAGGAAAGCAGCTTGTCTTCTACAAAGAAACATAATGGGGGAGAATTTTTAAACCTGCATAGATGGCACTGAAGCTTAAATACCATTTTCAAAGTAATTCTGACCTATTAGAGCCTTAGCCCTGATAAAAGTGTCCAGATATACTGGGAATGAGGAGCAGAGAACATTGCTTCCCAGGGAGCAGCAGAAATGGTACAGATTGTACCAAAGCCTCCTCATGATTTCTAGAGCGTTTATGCTCGTGGTAAGTACCTAATGTTCACTTACACTTGCTCATGTTACTTCGTTGCCATAATAAATCTAATTTAGAGGCACCACGGCGGCTGCTGCATCTCATTTATACTGGCATAAATGGGCTTGACACTGCTGATGCAGACGATACAGATATAAGCAACTGCTTGGTCAGTGACTACATGGGAAGGGACTGTAGTTCCCACCCACCCCAATATCCCAGGAATACCTGCAAATGCACCATGGCTGCAAGGGACAGAAACCAGAAGGAAGGAATTTGGAAGACAGTTAAGTTGCAGGAGGGAGCAAGGAGAATGACTGTCCTGGAGGCTGCAGGGAATATTTACTGTGCTGCTGTAATGGCCAGCACTTTGTTACCACACATCTCCAGTTGCGCAGGCCTAATGTTGAGATTAATTCAGGTTCAGAAGAAATGCACTTAACATCAATATTTAAAGTGAAAGGCAGCTACGTAAGTTAAGTGTATCAGAGCTTTTTACTTCAATGAACTTAGCTAAGCAGCATCTGTAAGAAAGCATTAGTTTCTCAATTAAAGTCCTGACTAAATGCATTGAAGGTTAAAAATGAAAGAACAAGACTGCAAAAAATATTGAAATAGTTCATATCATCAGTTAAAGCTATCACTTCACTGCACAATGACCTGTCTTCCTGCTTACTTTTTTAAAAAAATCAAAGATCTTGCTAAACCTGAACATCAAAACAGAAGTGAGAACATGCTGCTTACACTCTTGCACATTGTGCCGGTTTGGCCAAAATCTAGTAAATAGCCCCTGAGAGAAAAACCAGGTTGCAACCACCCTTCCCCCCCACAGGGTTCGGGAAAAAAGAAATTTTTCCTCGAAGGAAAGTGAAAGAGATAAAAACTATTTATTTTAACAAACACACAGGAAAAGGATAATAATGCTAAATAATGAACTAAAACCCCCGCTATAGAGAGAAACCTGGGAAGATTTCAGAGTCCTTCTGTAGGTGTGGTCTCTCTCCTCCTCGGAGCTGGTCGGTGAGGGCGTGGGCCCACCCCCGGGCCTCGGGGAGAAAATTCTCCTGATGTGTTCTGATGTCGTTGAAACAGTTCAGAAGAGAAGAAGGGTAAAAAACCAAAGTCCCAGGAAACAAAATTCAGCTCTCCGTCTCACGCCAAGAAGGAAAAAAAACCAGCTGGCTGAAGAAAAAGCAAGCAGGGTGCTCCCTTCGTGCCTTCCCCAGTCAGAAGAAAAAAACACTGAGGAGTATATCTCTGTGTCCTTGAGAAGCTGCTTTGGAAAGTTCATCTGGGTTTTTTTTTTTTTTCAAGCTCAGTTTAAAGGCACAGAAGAGGCACACTACTACTTTTTGGGCATAGAGCATGATAGGGGATACACATGATAGCGTCACCCCAAGACACACATAAATACAGAGCTGTATGGGCCACAGCAGGTTGACAAGAAGCTGAGCCTAGGGGTGACTGAACTCTGCAGTATTTTTGTCTATTAAAGCAGTCCCTATAGTTTTGTTAGGAGACTCAATTTTCGTTCTCCCCACTTCCCCATCTGTATAAGCCATCTGTTTGCTCCTTCCTTCCCCCTGATTCACTTCCTGGGTGTTTCGGAGGGCAATCTTCTGTTAAGACAGTACTTCAGAAGGCTGCACCTCCCTCCAGCCTTGACTTCCTTTCTGTACCAAAGTGCAAGGAAGGCAAATATTCTTTGTTCCAGTTCAGCTGCCTATTAAGAGAACCACAGAATTAGGCTTAATGTGAAGGGGCCTCTGGAGTCACACAGTCCAACCCCTGCTGAGGTCTCAATATACTATGCAGTGCTTCCTTTCTCTAGTTTTCAGGGCAGTCTCCAATTTCAGTAGGCAAAACATGAGCGCTTCCCAGAAGATACACATGTGGGAAGACCTTGGAAAAGACTGCCGCATTTCCTGAGGAAATGGATTCAAGAAGTGACCCAGGAAGGTCATTGGGGAAGATAATGAACGAGAAAAAATCCTCAGCCTAGGTAACTATATGAATCTTCCTAATAGATGGAACAAGCGCAGGCTGTGCGAACTACTTCAGCCCAAGTCTGCTGAAGTATTGTGAGCGTAGGATAAAACTCAAGAGTTACAAAGAAACTTGATACCACTCAGTTTTCGAAAGCAGAGAGAGACACTCTCACCAGAATGGCCAGGTTCTCCTCTCAAAACTTCCAGTCATTTTTCAGGTGTCCGAGAACTGTTCAATTACTGAGTTTAATAATTTGCAAAATGCATTAAATACTTTTCATTATTACCTGAGTGTGAAACATAATGAATTACTGCTTGCAAAGGGTTGAATCCCTTAACACAGTAGCAAGCATAAACATTCAAGATAATGTTCCTGAAGACCATCTCTTGCACCGGGAATAGAACAAGTGTTATGATGGGATTTTATAAAAGAAGATTGTAAAATGCTTTGATGTCTTGTATTGATTTTTCCAATGCCACTGTATAGTTACTACAAAATTAGTACAGAGCTGAATACTTTGGATACTAAAGGGACATCTTCTTTTCTTGTGAAGACTTCACTACTTGCTGACACAGATGATCACATTTCTTCTTGTTTGGGACTGCCTACCAAGCCCTCACAGCCATTTGTCTAATTATACTCCCCTCTCTGCTCACATGACTCTCAAAGGTGTACAGTGGTTTTTTTCCTGAACTGAAAGAGATAAAAACTTCCATAAGGTCTGTGACCTTGTAAATCAGCTGGTAGGATGAACTACAAAAGCACTGCTTTGTGAGGCCTTCCAAGAGATTTGTACATGTTACATCATGCAGACCAGTTTATCTGGGCTTCAGAGATGGTAGTGTAGGCATCAAGACTCTTGCAGTGCAGCTGAAAAGGTATTATTTACATATCCAACTGTTTAACAATTTAGACCAAACACTTGTTCGTGAAGATCTCTTGATGCAAAGCTTTTGCAGAGTACATCCTATCTAAAATCTCCAAAGCAGTAAGATACAGAAAGGCAAAAAATGAAAACTGTCTGGTCATGATCCACATAAATTCACTAGCACAAATTATAGTTGGGTTTCAGCAATCACCACATATTTAAGGTGAAGCAGGGGCTTCTGGAATGCTGGAAAGGGCGAATTTCAAGATATGTATAACCATACCCGTTGACATACGGTAAGCTACCATAAAACCATTCAAATAAACTGAGCAGCAAACGAACAGAGCAGGTAACAGTTTCAGTTGTGTGGCCTGTGTCAAAGACCTAGCTGGTAGCAAATGAAGCTTTACTGTTGCTGACAGTGAAACTCCTGGTGAACAATAATTCATGAAATAATTAATAACATAATTAGTTAGTAAGACCAGAATTTAGTAGTTTTCAGACAAGTTTGTTTCGCTATTAATAATCACAACATGCCACAATTAAGGAGTCTGCAAGGACCACTCAGTTTGATTCTAGGCTGTGCCCTGGTCAATGTGGGTTGGCAAGAAGCTGCCAGCACAACCCGACTCTTCATACTGAAGCATTAATCCCCCCTTCACAGAACAGAACAGACAAGTGAGTGTTTGGTTGTTCTGATGATGAGGAGGATACAGGCCATGTTATAACTATCTGCATAATATGTTCCCTTTTTTGATAAGAATTTTAGATACGAAAATTACACTATCACATATACTTCTTTTGAATCGATGCATATTTCATCCACTGGTATATTTTCTTTGTCTATTTTACATCATACTGCAAAGTATTTAGGGAGAAATGCTAATAAATCATTTGAATATCATTTAACTATCTTCAGTTTTTCAGATAGACAGAAAACCAGCTTTTCTAATAAAACATACAAGTGACAGAACAAGAAAAACAAGGAGAAAAGAGCAGAGTGAAAGACAGCATCAGAAAATCCTCCCACACGTTTAATGTGTGGAAATATACATTTTTCTGCCCCAACCAGTTAAATGTTGAAAAGGGAAAAAGGTTGAACTGATCAACATATTTTTCTCTAAGATGTCTGGTAACACTTAAAGGCTTAAAGCATTAGCTTGGAGTTTAAAGGGTTTTACTTTATTTAATTCATCTCCTTTTATAGGAATTCTTATCTTTTCTAATTCTAATATGCTGAATCCTTAGGGGAGGGTTGAAAAGAGCAATGGGAAGAAAAAAAAAAGAAAGCCTAGCATAACCCAGGAAGGAAGTAGTCTGGTTTATTAAGAGTTTATTAGCTGGTGAAAGAAAAACAATCTATACACCAAATGCACCATCATTTAATGGCAGACAAAGAGTGAGCAGACACAGCTATCCTCCAAAACTAAATACATAATAAAAAAGTTAAAGATAGATTTATTCTATGAGACTAACCTATTGATTTTCATGAATAAACGTATATGGTTCAGAAGTGCTGATCATCCATAAATGGATTTGTGGCCACAGAAGATAAGGATGTTCCACTCCTTTTATCATTCAGGCAATAAATTACAATACTTACATAGATTAACTGCTGCCAACCTGCTAGATCAATGATATAGGCCCTCCCCCACTCAAATTTTCACTGTTTTTCACATTGCTTCCTATAGTTCCTCTCGTGGCACCAGCTGTCCGCTTTGGGTAAACAAAAGTTAAACATATTCTATGGATTTTGGTATGTAGTGTAATATAGAGCTACCAAACATAGCCTCCATACCGCAGGAAACAGTGCTGTATTAGAAGAGCACATCTCTAATTTCTGCTTCTGCCCTGGTTCTGCAGGGAAGCTGTGACAACCATGGTGAGGTGCCCTGTGAGCCACAGCTGCCTGGTGGTGGCCATGCCCCGAGCACAGGGCAGATCTGCAGCCTGCACACCTCAGGAGAGGGCAGCACCACCTCCGTTACCCGAACATATCCCCGTGAGAGTAGCAGATGCCTGGTGTCGGGGCTCAAGGGACAGAACTATGCTTGATAAAACAATGCTGCGAGTATCTGCTTCCAAAAACTAACAGTGTTCATACTGCTTTTAAAAGAATCACAGTGTCACAAATCAACTTCTTGATCTTCATCTATGTCAGCAACACTAGCACACAGGCTGAAGAGGCTGGAGGGGTGCAGGTTAGCATCTGAACACGTAATTTTAGAAGGCTGGCTTAAGGAGAGTGCAATACCTCTCTGAAAAAACTTTCCCGATACTGCAGTTTTTATCTGAGGGATCTGATCCCTCCTACAGCCACCCCTCCAACAAAGAAGCAGAATTTTTGCATTACCATGAGCACGCCAAAGGACCACCAGTCGGCACTCTGCGTGTGCCCTCGCCGGTTGACCACCTCTGGGGCCATGTACTCTATTGTCCCACAGAACGAGTACGCTCTCTTGTCATGGTCGATGGCTTCTTTACTCAGACCAAAATCTACATAAATTGAAGCAAAAAAGACTTGTCAGGTCTCTAAAAATTATTATTTATGCTTTTGCTCACTTAAATTGTTTGAAAAAACCACACCAACCAGGTGGAGAAGCGCCCTTCGGTCCATGTGCAGAAAGAGGCCACACACACGTGTGTGCTGGAGCCCTGCCTATGCAGAGTGCCTGGCTGGCACTTGCAATACACCCTGAAAGTAGGCATATCATTTTCTCTGTTCAGACCGAGGTTCTGGTCCAAGGCAGAAATGAGTTTAAATAAGCAGAAATATACAGTTCAGGTTTGGTGGACGCAATGCTAGTGAGGATTCTTGCGCAGCTAACCAAAGTATTAGGAATAACAATCCCAGATTATACCAGTGAAAAGGCTGGCTAGACAGTGCCTCTAGAGTGGCAAAGGGATGTCTTTCCAGCCATCCTCTGCCTGGATTAAATAGTCATATTGGAAGCATCCTTCCATCCACAGTGGTAGGCAGTCAAACGTGTCTACTTCACAGCAGTCAAGAACACAATTTTACCAAGAAAATGCTATGTTCTCCATGTGCTGTGCAGCACGGGGGTTTGACAAATTGACAGAGAAACCCAACATTCAAACTCTTCTGGCTTCTAGTTTTTGTAAGCAAACTACTTCCAACCAAAGACCGGGATGCATGGAGTATACTGCAGAAAAAAACCCCCAGTTTATAGGCATGAAGTTTCTGTTCCTCACATACCTGTTATCTTAATGTGACCTTCTTCATCAAGAAGAATGCTATAAAGGAAAAAAGAAACATTCATTCATTAGCCAGGCACAGAGTGCAGTTAAAAAACACAAACAAAAAATAATTAAGTCAGGTAAAGACACATGCAAGATTCAAAAACTTGTGTAAACAAAACCTTAGTGGATTCTATGGCTCCAGAAACAAAAATGAACCTCAAAGGTTTGTCTAATCTCATGTCTGAAGCATGCACAGCCTGAGGCAGTTCCATGAGGAGCCTTGCCCTTGCTCCACAGGATGTTCAAGGTGGGCATGCAAACAGAGCTCAGAAAGAACAGGGTGTTCAAAGCCAACAGCTGCAGAGTATATGCTTCCAGCAGGAGAAGAAGCTACAGGTTTCCTGTTCTTGTCATAATAAAAGGCAATCACACAAATAATCAAGGCTTGGACTCACTGGACCTAAAATTAAGTTCGAAGGTTCATGCTGAAGCAATAAAACTCATCATAGAGCACAGTGACTAGTCACAGTCTAACTGCATGGATCTCAACCTCTGCTTATTTTTTCTGTCCAGAGCATAGATGAAAATTCAGCCTGGAAGCCAAATTTAAGTGTTCTCACATTTACCACCTGCCAACATATTTTTCCCTCACAAAGGCACTCCAACATTTCTGTAGTTCACAAAAAGCAGTGCTAGTTTTTGTGGAAACAAGGAGGAACACTGAATTTGAAAAATAATGATTTTGGTAAATAAAAATTGACATAGTAATGAAGGTGGTCTTTCTTCAGTCCCAGTTAGACTTAGCCTTAGTACATTTCTCTTTTCAAAATGATCTAGCATGGTGCCAGCTATTTTTATATTCCTCTTCTCGTAGAGAATCACCTTTCTCTTAGAGAATCCAATTATTCAGGCAGAAAATAGGACAGGAGTGAACCAAATATAATGGGCTATACTTTTGTGAAAAGTTGTTTCTGAACTGAAACATAATTGAAAAAAGATGCTCTTCTGTCATTCATTTACGTGTTTAGAAAAAGCTGTTGTGCAACTCATCAAAGGCCAGCAACTAAGTCAATACTATGTATCCAGTGATTAAAGCCTTTTCTTCTCAATAAAAGCATCTTACCTTTATTCTTTCTCCACAGTTTTCTTGAACACATAATTTTCAAGTACTAGTCTATAACAGGCATGTTTAAATGCATTTTTGTGACTGCAACCCCTAAACCTGTGCTTCAGAAGCGAATAAAACACCTGCCAGTGTGGAAGTGGGCATGAATGTATGAACTCCCCAGATCTGGATCTGGAAAAATAGCAAGGAGGAATAGAGCTCACAGAAATCACCCAAAAATTTTCCCCACACCCAGGAAGCCCCTGTGAATAACAACGCAATTCAAAGGTTGTGGGAATTTCCCCAGAAACAGTGATTTTATATTTAATGGATTTTAAATTTCATAATTTCCTATTGAAAATCCATGCTGCTTCTGTATGTACACAAAGTATGTTTCCCATACCTCTGCCCTGATTAGAGGGTTCACACCTTACCCTCGTTAAAGGGATGGAGGCAACACCAAAACAGCCATCAGACTGATAATACTGCCTCAGTTTGAGTCAGAAACATAAAGAAACTCTTTGTCACACTGAATGTCTGAATGAGCAGCAAAATGAATAGATCCTGGCTTCCAACAGATGTGTATCCTATATCCCCTAAAAAGTGATCTACAGCTCCCTCCTCCATCTCATGTTCCCTAACCACCCTTTTACCATGCCCTCAGCTGCTGGCAGCTTCCTCTGTGGCCCCTGGTAGCACCCTTTGGACATATGAGTGTTTCCACGTTTGCCATCTGGCAGCACAAATGACGCTACAGTTACTAACTGAAGATTATATTTCATGTAAAAAGAAAACAATATGCTAATAATGAGAAGAAAAAAAAGGCAACTGTTGCACTGAATTATCTTAGAGTGAAATTAAGAAGAAAAGAACAAAGTACCTGCTTCTAAGAACGCAAATTACAACAACAAATAATTGCGACTGTAGAAGCAAACTTATTATCTGATCATACTCTGTACATTTTATCTTTATCACTTTACAGTTCCTTTTTATCCCACAATATCCATATTAGACATTCTATTGTGACAATCACAATTACTTTAGCTATGGTTTGCAGGACACACTACTCCACAATAAGATAGTATTATTCTGTGGAAGGGAAAAAAGACCCAGAAGTTCTTAATATGATTCAGGCTTGAGAATAATCTTTCATCGAAATTAATGTTTTGAAATTATAAAAACCATAAAAAGTAGACTTCTTTTAAATGCTAAACTAGATTACAACCCCACTGACTGATAACCTTCAGCTAGGAGTTTTTTCATTTTATTTTTTCAGTCTAAGGCTTGAGTGCTTTTACAGGATACTGTCATTGTCAACCTTCTCTTCAAAGCAGTAATAACAGTTATTAGGTGAAAAATATACCAACACCAGAAATAAGTGAACCACACATAGGCTTGGAACAAAAAATGCCACAAAATAAGGGTGTCTCTTAGAGAAGAGGAGACTGAGGGGAGACCTCATTGCAGTTTACAGCTTTCTGAAGAGGGGAAGAGGAGGGGCAGGCACTGATCTCTTCTCTGTGGTGACCGGTGATGGGCCCGAGGTCTATGTTGGGTATTAGGAAAAAGTTCTTCACCCAGAGGTTGGTTTAGCACTGGAACAGGCTCCCCAGGGAAGTGTTCACAGCACCAGCCTGACAGAGTTTAGTAAGTGTTTGGACAGTGCTCTCAGACACGTGGTTTGACTCCTGGGGTTGTCTTGGGGATATTCTATTATTCTGTGACTGAACATTTTTGCATCAGGATCATCCCACAAACATTCAAACTGCTTTCACTGACCTCAGTTTAAAAGTATGCCTTGAGAAAATAAAGGCTGGAAATCTCCATGCTAGAGGCTGGAGCTAAATTAGTAGCAGTATATTCCGAGTTACAGGAGAAGCCTCATAGTACAGCTAGGACTGCAAACTCCCTATCAACTTTTCTGCTGCAACTTCATCACAGGGATAAAAAGCTTTCGTTAGGGGTTGTTGGCATTGTTTTGTATCATATCTTAAATCAAGGCCTGAACAATTCTCTCCCATTTCTCTCTTTCTTTAATTTTGGTTTTTAGACATGTCTTTCGGGCTCCACTTTGAGCTCCAACATTTCCAAATCGATGTGAAGTTCTGCCAAATCTAATACAGCTGGAACTCTGGGGTTGGTTTAGTTTTTTTGGTTTTTTGTTTTGTTTTTTTTTTGGATGATCCAAGTTTCTTTCCAAGTGAGAGCAGTTTTGCAGAAGATTCAACCCACACTTTATGTTTTTCAGAAACTGTAGCCAAATTTTCAGGTTGGAAATAAAACCTGACACTTTGTGAAGAGTGTTTTATTTCATTGCACATTTTGTTATGAAAGTACGAGATGAAGTAGTCAAATATCTACCAAAGAGATGAAGCTTCTCACAAATTGTCAGTGTTTTGTGACATTTCAGTGTTTGCATGACCCCATACCTATCTCACACAACCCCATGCTATCTCACCCTACTGAATACAAATTCCTTTCTGCTGTAGCTTCGTTGACTACATGAAGTCAAAAAGGGACTGTTAATATCAATGCAAGCTTTCCACCCTAACCCTTCATCTTTTACTGATTCTCAGATGTTCCCTCTCTACACAGGGCAGTTACATTCATACATCAATTGTCATGGTTTGCAACATGTTGCATTAAAAAGTGCTGTTTGTGTTCTTTAGAGTATAGTTCAACATATCAGATGTTATATGAGCTGTCCCTTGTATACACAACCGAGGGCCTTAATACCACTCCTTGTGAACCTAGGCCCTACGCCAGCACTCAAGGTGCATCTAGGTTCCCAAAAAGAGAAATGGTAAAGATAAATAATATTAGTCTATCCATTTTCAGATGGTAGAACTATTTCTAAGTCACTCATACCCTTAAACCACGGCATAAGAAATAACATAGTCATCATATACTACTTTATAATAAGTTCCCATTTTTTTATTTTGGTATATTTACCATATTTAATAGCTTGATTGTGCAGTTCTTAAGTAAAATCGTGCCTCACCATGTAAGGAACTCAGTGGCTCTCGGTGTGACTGAAAAATATCTTGTCCCACAAGGGATGCCACTGAAATCACCAAGACTTCAAGGAGAAGAATTTGTCTGCAACAATTCAAGAGAAGTATCTGCTTGTTCTAAACAAGACTTTAACCAGAAAGCTCAATTACTTGTCTTTTTGAAGTAAGTACAGCTGACTTCAGAACAACTCCCAGCTGCACTTGAAATTAACTCATCGCCTTGAATTGTTAACAGGAATTTTTGCCCAGGGAATCCTAAAAAAAAAAAGCCAAACCTTAAATTTTAATGTATTGAGAGTTCTTCCACGTGGTTTGAACAGTGCTATTTTCTAACTATTTTTTTTTTTTTTACATAAACAATTCTAATGAGCTTTATTTTAGCACACTTACAGAGCTGACAAGCAAACTCAAACCTATCACACAGTTACTTTTGGGAACTTCTGAAGAACAGCAAGAGCATTGAACAACAAAAGGCCAAATGCAGTGTCTATCTTTAATAAAGGGGGAAGAGAGAGAGAGAATTGGGATTACGAACTGATTAATTTATCTCCAGTTCCGCAAATCTGACAGAACAGACCTTATGCTGTAAGCATGCTGGCAGGGCCTCTCCTGAAGATGTGTGTGTCATTCTGCACGTTGCACTTCAAAGGCGAGAAGAATCAAGGGAAACCAAAGGGGAGTAATGAGAATGACTGAACACCTATAGAGACTGACTAGTGAGGAAGAGTTCAGTAGCTGGATTGTTTAGCATATAGGAGAAGGTCTAAGGACAAGGATGTTCTCACTATCCCCTGTGGCTGCTGCTGAGAGCACAACAAGCAAGTTGGGATGTCTAGGAGGGCAGGCCAAGGAGCAGTGGCCTGCAGTGGCAGCAAAGAAATTTCAAAATAGCTACAGGAGCAACATTCTAGATGAACAACTGGTGGAGCACTGCCAAGAGGCCTCCTGTGTAGACCATGTGGTCTCCACCAGCTGTTTTAAGCTAGGTTAGCAACACATCTGTAATGGTCTTGATAAATTTGATCCAGCCAGGGGGCAAGGGGAGGATGAGAACATCCTGGGATGGTCCTAACTTTCTTTTATTGTCTTATTTAGAAAGTTATTCTGTCCCAGATGTAACTCAAAAATTAGCATTTTTTTCCCCTTGAGAATAATTTTTATTATTCTGCTGTATCTATTTCTGTAATGTAAACCTAAAATTCCAGCAAAATCATAGGCTGTCATGCTCTGCTGTCCTAGATGTGACTACACACAGACTTTGCACTTATAGAGCTATTTTTAGAGGATGTTGTTTTCAATCAGAGGCCTTGCTTTATCTCCAGGTATGAACTTCTGGATCATTTCCTTTCCCATACAACAGTTATATTCACGTAAACTAATTTTATACTGTGTCAATTGCATCCAAATGAAACTGTATTAGAGTTAATCCATTTAACTGTACATCAAAGACCACAAACCATATATACAAAAGTTAGAATTGCAAGAGTGAGGGCTGCCACCTTAACTTTACACAGTGATCTCACTGTATAAAGGTCTTCAGTTACATGATGATACTTCTTATTTTCCTCCAGAGAAATCTTGTCTCAGTTGGCAGACTGGTAACACTCAGGGAGGGATTTTAGCAGAGCAGTACAGTGAAAGGGATGGCTGGTCTCAGTTCAGACAAAAATATAGAGAAAACTGGATTCCATCTGTACCTTTTCAGCATGCTTCTATGTGACAATGACAAATCAGTGACACCTTCCTTCCTTAGATGAGCTCTAATTTCTCGATTCAATGATCCCTGATTTGAAGCACTGCAGCTTGGTCTGCAGAAATATAAAGTGCTCTCACTTGCAACTGGAGTCATTGAGAGATGTTTTTTGAGATGCTAAGTGACACTTCCTGCTGAGAACTGTGAAAAATCCAGCTCTCAGTATCTCAAACACAATGAACATTTTTGACATACACTTAATTTTCTCCTTGGTTTCTAACTTCTTCTAAAGCAAAAAATTACAGCATGTGCCTATAAAGGTAACAGCATTGTGACTTATATCTGAGTATACAAGCTCATGTCTGGATACCTTCTAATAGCAGATTCATATAACATGTATTACCTCAAAAATCAGCCTCATCTAACATCAGAGAGAAAAGCAGCGTGCATGGTTCATACTAATGCTCACTAAAATCAAAGTTTAAAACCAAAAACCTGTAACTGGAGTTATTCTATCGTGTACATGTTTGCTGATGCTGAATGAATAAAACAGCAACTCAGAATGAAGTCGAAATCAAGGAGCTGCTGGCAGACAATGCAAGAGCCCGTGGCTGTGGCAGCTGGGTTGCGACCACTGCCTGCTTGCATTTCTTATCAGGAACAAAATGGTACTTTTCTCCCTCCAGTTGTTCAATTTGCAGGATGACTTCCCATATTTGCCAAAGACTCTGGTTTCCAGTTTTGGTTGCACAAATGGGCAAGATTGGAAAATTTGGTCAACTGCAAAAAACCCTCTAGCCCAAAAGATTGAGAGCTCTTGTTATGTATATCTGTTGAATTCGCATAGTACTACTACTACTGCTATTATTTTTCTAACCAAAACATAAAATTCAATTTAAAATTTAAATCCCATAGAACTGTAATGGAGATGAACAATCTCCTCCCCCTCAACTTCTCACCTGCCAAGTCCGCATTCCATCACTTTTGGTCTCATGTTTTGTCCGTGAGAGTGAAAACAATAACACTCCATTTTAAAGAAAGAGCTGCCTATTTTTCAGTTTGATATCACAGAAGGAAAATGCTGCTGTGCTGTTAGACTTTGAAAGTGTAAGCAATTGCCAAACAGACTGCGCTCAGTGGTTATCTTTTATAAATGCTGGTGATCATTACATTAAAAAGGAACTTCAAAATGTTGCAGCCTGATTTGAGTCATCACAGCAGATGCCAGCAAAGCACCAGGCAAAGGGCATAAAATAAAAACAGTATCATGTCACTTCCAGTGATAGCACTGAGGGTGTCATTTGCTCTACTGATGTATCGCAAATAAAAAAGAGAAAGGAAAATTAGAACCACATTGCAAGTGAAAAATAGCTGCAAATATAAGCAAGAACAAATATTTTGGAAAATATTTTGTATAGTTAATATAAGTGTTTTAAAAATCCTGATTATCATGTCTCTCATGAGTTAATAGGCACACAAGTTTTCAGACATGCTCATTTACTTTAAGTAATGGCTACAGTAAAACTGAACGGTGCCACAACATATTCCATATGAGCTAGAAGTGGAGTTGCTTCGACTGGTTTACACCGCATCAAGGAGAAGGCCAGATTAAATGCTGCAAACAGGGAACAGCGCCAGTGAAGTTCAAGGCACAGGGATCTGAATTCTTTACTGAAATCATTCACAAAACTGAAGGCGAGGCACACAGAGGTCCCATCATACTGGAGCACAGTCAAAGTATTTGGCCTCACACTAAAATGGTATGATAGGAAAACCCTACTGCTGTTAGTGAAGGTCTTGTGTAGAGTCTCACAAACAAGAAGAAAGACAAAGCCCCTGGCACCTTCTCATTTAGTAGCATGACAAGGAGGAGAAGCAACCTGAAAGTTCATGTAGTCATGTTTCAGTTCACTTTTCCTTGTTAACTTACTTTTCTGGTTTTAGATCCCTGTAAATAATTCCAAGACCATGGAGGTGGTCTAATGCCAAGGCCAGCTCAGCTAAGTAGAACTTGACATCCTCTTCTGTAAACATCACCTAGAGAGAAGGAGAGAAGACCACATCTATTTATTGGACAGCGGAGGGCTGGCTTGCCTTAAACAGACACGGAGGAGGAATTGTCTAACCTGGGAATGCTGGAAGGAGCATCATATCAGGTTCGATTTTCCATAATTTGTCTGAACTGACATTAACAATTCTTACCAGATTCTCCTCATAAAACAAAACTTGATCTGTTGAGTACCTCTGTTCCTTAAAATATGCTGCTCTCATTCGTCTGTTTGATCTGTTTAGATGACATTATGTCACAATAATAGGAATAAATTATAACTCCTTAGCCTTTGGAAATGAACAGCAAAATTAAACACATTCAGTGAAACCCATACTGCTTTCATAGCCCTTAACTTGCTAAAATCTTGGTATTTGGCTACCAAATTCCCATGAAATGGAAACCTCTTTTGGGAAGTGAAATACTTCCAAATCTGAGCAGAATACACAGAATGAAGAGATTCAGAGATGAATTTAAAACCTCATGCCTTGGAGATTCAAGGAATCTCAGTGCAGATGCCCTAAGCAGTGATGTCTTGTTTAACATCCAGGGCCTGATGAGGTGCCAGCTGAAGACAGTTTTTTCTGTAGCTGATATGGATATTGCTAACACTGAAAGCTGTGTTTTAGGTAAGAAGAAACTTCTGTAATCAAAAAAACAATAAGCTCTGAAAAACTCAGATGGCAGGAAACCCCTTTGGTTCTACTTCCATTATATCTCAGATGTTCTCTTTAATTAAATTTCAATAAGCACAGAGATAATGCAGAAAAAGACGCTGATATATTGGATACACAAGTGTGAATATTATGCACAACAGAAGTAAAATGACTCAGCTCCATACAAATTTACTTGTCATATGTAAATGTAAATTCTACAGTAGAAGTTGCAGAGCTTAATTTTAAAATTAAGTCTTTGCTCTGAGAAAGGGGTAGCCAAAATATCTGAGTGCTTTGAGAAGTTCCAGGCAGCTGAGAGAAAAAAACAGATGATTCAGAGAACAGATGTCATATAATTTAATTAAGAATTTTACTGCAAAGGCTAGAAATAAAAACACAAGGAAAATAATAAAGAAATACACAAACAAAAACCCTAAGAATTTAGTTGTATTGAATGTTAAAATTGTATTAATTTTAAAATAAATTTAAACTACTTATAAGATTTAAAATAAATACTATAGGCAAGAAACTAAATCAACAGAATCAAGGAAAAATCTAATCTATACATATACACCTAGTTAATGTCAGATGTCTCAAAAAGAGCAAGAAACAGGCAAGCTTTGCATGCATGCATGCAATATATGTATATGGGATCTGACTGAAAATCCACTGAAATCAATACCTTTCAGCCAAATCTATAATAACAAATTGCAAACAGTTCAAGTTTTCCGAGAACTTCTTGCCTTGCAATACCTGGCCCCTGAACAGCTGCAAAGTACAGGCAGACAAGGTGAGCTGCAAACACTGAAAAAAGGGAAGTATGTCTTTACTGTCAGCTTAAGAGGACTTGTTCCTGACGGTATACAGCAGAGAAGTCAGTGAATTGCCCTGGAAAAGCTTTGGGGAAAACATGAAGCTTTAACGAAGTACAAAGTCTGAGGTGTTATCTTCCACTTTTGAGTACCCTGGCTGTGCAGAACAGGGACCTGCCCTCTTAGGCAAGAGCCACATTTTCTGTCTTCTTCCATGAAACTGGAGAGGCCCTTACTGAGATGGCAGCGCTGCCTCACTAATGAAGCTTGGTCTCATGACAATAGCAGAAGGATATTTTAAATTTAAATTTTAAATCTTTTCCCTCTTATTAAAAATAACTGCTACCAGGGACTGAATATTTATACAAGATCATTACTCAGCAGTGTAATTAACTTGCTACCAATGTCTTCTTGCATTAGCAAACAAGCCTTAAAAGCAAATACTTGGGGTCCAAAGCTATAGTGCACACAGCAGCCTGCAGCATGTCACTGAATGAGGAACTGAATGGGGGGAGAGGGACACTAGGAAACTTTTGACTGAAAATACAGTTTTCACAGCTTTTTTAGTCCATCAGTATCTCCCCAAACCCAAGAAGAGCAACAGAGCTCCCCCTCAAGACGGCATTTGAAAGGTCCCTGTCTTTAAAGACTGTGTGGTAAGTGGTTGCCTGCACCCCCGTCACCACACCCTGGAAAGTACCAAGGGCTGGGGACATCGTGTTGGTGACAGAGAAGACCAGGGCACAGACAACTGCAGGGCAGCCATCCTGCCTCACTGCAGCTTTCTGCACTCCTGCAGGGACCTCTCTGGGACTGCTGGCTCACACAGGTTTGGAGATACAGGAAAGAGCCGAATGAACCGAGAAAACCTACTACGGCTGCTCTGTATGGGCATCAGTGAGACTCGGGTTTGGGATGTTCCCTGCCTGTAGCAGTCCCTCTCCAGGGGCATGGCATGCAGAGGACAGGGGAGGGATAAGAGCCTGGGGAGGGTATGGAAGCAGCAGCTGCTCCTGGCAGGCAGAAGGAGGGCAGGTGAGGGCCGTGATAGTCAATCTCCCATGCCTGGGGTGGTGCATGGCCCTTGACCTGCTCCCAGCAGCTGCAGGGGCTGGCCCTGGCCCACAGCCATCTCTTCCCTCTGCTGGCAGAGTGTGTGTTTTTCCAGTGGTTCTGTGCTCATCCCGAGGGCAAAATGTATTGAGGATTGATTGCTCAGACTGTTTCTCATCACATACAAGACTTATTTTGAAAGCAACGAGTCTGGGGCTATTTTGCTACGGGAATGGCTTAGCAGTGGTGCAGTTTTCTCTGGCAGTGACGCCTACATGGTATCTGCTGCATTACCTACAGCATAACTCAAATACGATTATTAAGAACTCACTTAACCATGCAAAATGAGATAGCTCTATTACATATATATAGGACTATTCACAAGGCCATTTTTCATTCCCACCAACTCAATCTGAGTTCTGAAAATCCAAGACAGTCTTTAATTTCTGAGTTAAAGATCTATCAGCTTACCTCTTTGGAGAGTCTGGTGAAAAGGTCCCCTCCCCGCAGGAAATCTAGTATTAGATACAACTTTCCCTCTGTTTGAAATGCTGCATTAGAAAAGGAAGGAGATGTTGGAAGTTTGAATCAAGATTAAGTTCCCAGTGAGTAAGTCCTGTTGACAAGCAGTGTATCATTCATGCCATTGCTTCACTGTCCTTTCAAAACTTTAAGAATCGAAAAAAAAAAGATTTCTGTATAGAACTTAGCAATTGAGCTTAGGCTGTGGGAAAAAGTGTCAGTAGTGTCAGTTGAGTGCATTACTAATATATTAATTTCCATGCTAAGTACCTATGAATTTACAGTGTTTTCAACTCCACAAGGTATCAGGAGTCACCAAGAGCGAGGCATAGAGAGAAGTTCCCATGCTTGTGTGAGAGGAGAGCCCACATACCCAAATGTCCTCAGAACACCTGTTACAGCAATAATGGGGCTGGCATGGCAGGAGGCAACTCAAGCAAGACACCACATTCATGTACACACATATGCAAATTTAGACTGGTACTGATTATTAAAACCAGCTTTTATTTAAATTCTCTGTCTTTCTAAATGATACCTGACAGCAGGTAAGAGGTTGGCAGATGTAAACTCACCAGCTACCCTACCCCACCCGCACTACCTACCACGTCAGACTTTATGACAAATTTATTTCGATGGCTAAAACTTACAAATACTGAATTTCTCCTTTAGCATAAATGAAGAATTTCACACGGGTAGCCTCTATGACTTTGCTAGAAACAGAGTCATAAGTAGGCAGAGGGTATCTGCACGAAAGTGTAACACATCTAGTCACAATTCTGCAACCAATTTAAGAACAAACATGAATTATATTTTATTATAGTTACCATAATGAAGCTTGACTATGAAAGGATGGTTCACTTCTGCCAAAATATCTCTCTCCATTTTAGATCGTACCCGATCCCGAACTATAAAGAAAGAACAATAAGAACAGTGACATATCAAGAGGCAGCATGGTCACTGGATACAGTACTGGAATAAGGTTCTGGCAATCTGGGTTCTGATTCTCACTCTGCTGATGGCTTGTATGACCTTAAGCAAATCAGACCACTCAAGTGTCCTCTATTTCTGACTGTCTGGTCTGTGTAGTAAATTCTCCAGGAAGGCCCTAACTCTTTCTCTATGGAGAGCTGCCCTAAGTAAAATGACTGCAGTATTACAAACAAGAAGGCAATTACACTTCACAGAAGAGAATATTAAAGTGAAAATGAAAACTACACAAAATTAATAACTTTACCTCATTTAAGATGAAACAGAATGCACCAGTCCCAGAGCAAGTCAGATTAATCTCGCGCAAATTAATTTATTGTATTTTGCTGATGCTAGCAGCGTTTATGACGTATCAATGAATAGCACTTTCTGGAAGTGATCTACACATAAAATATTCAAAACTTCCAATAAACCACCAAAACAATCAGTAATAAAGAAAAATTCCAAATAAAAATAGTAACTAATTATTCTTATATGTAGAGATAACTTTATTGTATGATAGCAGTGAGAAAAATACTTTTTGTGGTTGAGATGAATAGAGAGTAGGGGAAATCATAGTTTCAGAGGTGAGCTGAGTTCAAGCTAAACAAAACTAATGCTGAAGATTTCATACCAAAGCCATTCAGCAGAATATTCAGACACTGAGGAGGATTCAAGTCCCCATGTTATCAAATCTTGATCCTAAAGATACATTTTTCAATCACTATTTTATTAAAAGTATTGACATTTTCTTTTTCTTTTCACAATGCCAATACACTTTTCAGACGAAAGCATCTACAAGAGATATTATGAAACTATTTTAGGTAGCAAAGCCTGAGATCTCAGTCAGATTCTGTCATTGCAGGCATGTGTTGTGGAGCTGCTCAGAAGCTGAGTACTCTCAGCACCTAAGTAAGGAACATACCATACAAAACCCCAGTCTATTGCTGTACTTCAAAAACTGATGCACAGAAATAGGTCCAAACCAGCTGATCTGAAAAACTTAAATAGCACTGGTGACACACTTGGATTTCTTGTTATTTTGATGCTTTACTTAGGCCAATACTGACATAAGTTTTACTAGCTCATTCAACCTAAGCTACCTTGTAGATAAATTCAAAACAAAAGGAATTGCCGAGTTGTAACCTCATCCCACAAGTAAAAATCACATATACACTCACAAAATGCTTAACCTATGTGAAGACAGACCGTTTCTTGTGCTCTCCGTCAGTGATGATCCCAGGTGGGAATTCCTGTTGGATAGGTGAGCATTGCTGGACACTCTACATACAGCATTTCCCATTAAGCTTGGTTAGGTAGCCTAAGAAAGTGCCTACCTGCATTTGCACTGCACAGGTGTGAGAAGAGGCTCTCAGAATAGCAGCACACCCTCCTCCACCCATCATTTTAACCTCTCAACAGGGAAAGACCTAGCTGTGCAGCCCAGTGCTTTGCCAAAGCCCCGTGCCCTGTGCCCTGCTTGCTGCTGTGATGGTTTCAGGGTGCGGACCTGCCAGAGTGCCAAGTCACCCTTCTCCCCACAAGCACACAGGAGGCACACCAAAATTAAAGAGGTGGTATCACCACAGAAGACATCTCATTCTCCAGTCATGGCCCTGTAACCACTCTGAAGCTGTAGCTGCTGCATTATGGGGCTACGACTTCCTTTTCTTAAAATCTGTCGCTTGGGAGCAGAAATCAGGCTCGTGGAGCCAGAGGCTCAGCAGCACCGCAGACTGTCCCCATCTGGGCACTGCTGTTCTCGTACGGCCTGGGCCAGCCCAGGACCACACAGTCAAAGTACTTGTGGGGTGCCTAATTACCTGAGATATGGAGAAATACAGGCTTTTGAAAAGTGCTCATAGTCTCGCTTCAGTGGTTCTGCTTGGAAATACTATTTGCACTACTGTGTTTCTGTTCCACGCAGTACTAAACTCAAACCCTCTGAAGAGTGGCCTTTCATGTTGCACCTTCATCAGCGGAGCATTATTACAACACAAAGAAAAAACAGAAAAGTGTCCTGTTGACACAGTGAATGTAGAAGTATTCCAATAATGTCACATGGGGACTTCATGTGCTTTTCTTTTGAAATGCGTATCACTTTGTGAAGGCTATTTTTCTAGAAGAAAGATCCTCTGCAGCCTGAAATACGGAACCTCTTAGAGATGGGGAAAGAGCCATTATACCAGCTTTACCACTCAGCCCTATGCTGCTGCAGCAAAGGTAAAAAATCAGACCTACAGAGCAGGAGACACTTCTTTGTAGAAAGGCACTTTGAAAAATCAGTAAGAATGTAGACTGGGTTTTAGGAGTCCAGGGTCTGGAGGAGGTCATTTTATCTCCCTCCAACCTCCCCCCCTTTTTTTTCCCTTTTTACATGAAACAACACTTTTGGCTTTAAAGAAATCAAAGAGTTCCCTTTGTTTGTATTTTAAAGTAGCCTTGATGCTCTGATGTTGAGATTCGGAAGGACAGATGTCTCTAAATCAATACTACACTTTCGTATTGAACTTCCATTTATAGTCTTTATCACCTATTCATTATTCTCTCTGTTTGTAAAAGTTAATTAAATCTTGCAATATCCCTCTGAACTACCTCTGCTCAATTTTCCAACAGAGAGAATTAAAGAACAGATTGAAGAAGTCTGATGCTATTTAAAAAAAAAAAAAAATTCACATGGGACTTGTCAGGAGCAAACATGGGTTCTAGGACATAAGAACTCAGCTGAAAATAAATCCTCAGAGCAGTAACCTGAGCTCTTGTCATGTTTTCCTCATACCCCTGCCCAGCAAGGAGCAGCCTGGTGAGCTGAGGGTGCTGCACAGTCACCTCCTTCCTAGCCCATGGAGCTCTGGCAGCTGCAACCTCCTGCTGTTTCCTCACTGGGACACCAACTTGGATCTCTCTTCTTGACCAAAAAAATCTACAGACGCTGCAGGAGATTAAGTGTGTTTTAGATTTTTGGCTGAAATTAGCTGCTGGGCTCAACCTCATCATTAGAGAAGTACTGACTGACAGACCAGTCAGATGATCACATAAATCACATGTCCTTATGCAGAGGTGAAATTTCAATTTTTGTGTATTTTTAAGCAGAACTGGACCAACTGAACAGCCACAGATGTGCTTATGCACAGTTCCCAGGTGAAACCGTTCCCCACCAAGGTCTGTGAGATGCAGATGTGAAATGGTGTCCAGTATGCCACATCCTATGGTGATGTACATCACCAGCAAAGTCAGAATTACACTCCTCACAATGGCATAAATCAGTTCTAACTAAATTCATTGAAACCAGACTCAATAAACAGCTTGATGATGAGAAAAGAAAGCTGCCATCTGCTAGAAGGGAACTTCCTCTAAAAATCCAAAACCTACAGCTGGAAATACATCTGTTCACAACTTGTGCACAACTGAAAGTCTTCAACACCTCTGCAGAGTTGCAAATGGAACTTTTTTCTTTTTATGTAAAGCATATGTTTGATTTAGATTTATTTACCTTAGTGGATGTGATATCCTGTGAAATCATCAATAAAGTATTTTTTTCTTGAATTTGAGTGTAATATGCTCCTATATTTCATTTGCTTCAGTTGAACAGAGTTATAACTATTTTTTATTATTATTACTACTATTGCAGGCAATAACAATAATTTCAGTACTAACTCTTACTGACAGGCAGTAATTACTTATGCTCTAGGAATAGGCATAATTCCAAAATGACAAATGAATACGAGGGCTGGCCTTAGAATTCAGAGGTCCCAGAGAATTATGATGACCTGAAGGAAGAAACTGGTTTCATACAGTTTTGCAATAAAGAAAAGTTGTTTAGAACATTTATGGGACAGTTGGCCTTTTCTCCTCACACAAAATAGATATTTCGAATTTAGTTCCAGCCTACAAGAAACCAATAACGGAAAGATGACCAGGACATATAGTTCTCAGTCCTACTCTTAAACGCACTCTAAAGAGGGATGAATTTTTTCCACCAAACTTCTCTCATATCTCCTGGAAGACTCTTTTTCCCTTGCAGCTCCTGCCCTGCTGCAGTGCTGGCTAACTCACATGCAGCTGCAAAGAAGAGGCAGCACCAAGATTCGTATTTCCTATCCATGGGGCATTCCAGTATCAAATGAGTGTCTGCCTTGTGTTTCGCTATTGAGATGTTGCTAAGCCAACAGAAGCAATGAAGAAGTTATTTTTTTCTTGTCCTGCTTGAGATGGAGATGATCCAAACATCCAGGAACTGCTCAGTCTCTCAGGGTAATGTGTTTCATCGCTTGCCTTTTAAGCTTGAAACCCAGCATGGTTTAATCAACTACTGCTGCTCTTTGCTCTGAAAACACACCTGTTTTGGGGGTTTTTCAGGGAGGGCTGAATAAAGTTTGTGCATCACTTTACTCTGGAAGTGTGAAAGCTGTCATATCATCAAAGGCAAAAATACAGCTTTTATGACTGAAAAGTATGCGGAGTGAACACTGGCTCAGGGGTGAAAATGCAAAGATATTCCCTCTTATGCCAGCCTTCTACAGGAAAAAAAATTGTTCCCTTTACTCAGTCTCTCCAGGTCTAAAAAGCCAGTTGTACTGAAAGGGGCATTTCCTCTCCTTCATGATCTTTGAGCAACTACTAAGCCACTTGCAAAGCCTGGCAGAAGTGAAAGGGGGTGAGGGCGGTGCAGGATCTCTCCAAGGAGTTCTTGGCACACCAACTCAGGGCAAAGTGCCCCTGTGGAAGAGTGATTTAAAGCCCACCCAAGTCCCTTCCCTTTCGTTATATGAGCCCCTACTATTTTGTTTAATGGCATGGTATGAAACCTTCTGCCTGGTTCAATTCAGATGTTTAAGGATGAGACCAGTAATTTTTTATAAAATATTAAGTGAGAATTCCTGGAAGGAGAAGAAATGTGGTATTTCCTCTCTGTGTACAATGTATAGTCTGGGATGCTGTCATTTGCCACCAGGGCAGTTTTAGTCATAGGCTGAAGTAACCCTAGTAAATGTTTTCTGTAGACCTGTTTGAAACTTGTAATTTTGAATATTTTCAAAGATGTTTTTGCTGTGGGGTTTTTTTCTCTAAACTGGAACAAAAAGCCTAAATTCGGCAAGTTTTGCCAAAATTAAATTGAGAAAAATTGTTTTGGCTGCATCTTTGTTACTCTTTGTTAAGGGTTTTATATTATTTTTTTATCTCCTCTTTCTTAACACTAATTATAATGTACAACTATAAAATATTTTTAAAAATGTACCCAATCAAACCAAAGAATTCTACTGAAATCCTTAATACTGATATTTTGTAAAGCAAAATTTCCCCCAGCAGTCTTGTTCCTGTGGATTAGACACTCTATTGGAAACTCAATCTTTTCTTTATCAGTTGTAACATAAATTCAGAAGATGGAATAATAAAAAACCCCAGCAGGAAGTTTTAAAACAGAACCCCTATGTCTTCCAGGTTTAGGGTAAACATACAAAGTTATGAGGTCATGTTCTTGCGATTGTCCTAATTGGAGTTTACCAGCTTAGTTCTGATATGGGTAACGTGAGACAGCAGCTGGACAGTGAGAGGTGCTTTCTCAGATGGGAGGGTTTGGATGGATTTGGCCAAAGGACAGGAGGCAAATGTTAACATTCTCCCTAAGCTGTCCTGACCACAACTGCACTACGCCGACTTCTCACTCTAAACACTCCTTCCATTAGGCTGCATGGATGTGGTAAACACAGAGCCAGTCCAAACTGACTTGTTCTAACAAAATTTTTTTGGATGAGCGTTTCAGATACTGAATTGCAAACATTTTGGTTTCTGAAACAAATAACTAGTATATTTAAGGCATCACTGAGGAAGCTGGGATAGTGGCTTAGCATCCAGCACTGAGGACACACTTCATTTAGGAGATATAAAGCCCTGAGATAGTTTCTATTTGTAAACCACATAGGACGAAGTTTATCAGGTTATCTGTAACCCAGCCCTCCATGCTACCTGCACACAAAACAGACATGAATTCAGAATTTAAATAGTTCAATAAAATTGCGGCATTTAATGTCATCATCCAGACAAAGCAAACCTCTGCTTTGCCCAGGACCTGACATGTGATGCAGACATACTTAATATAGCTCTGCTGATGTGTTTGCCTCATAAAAGTGAAAAGCATCTGTGAGACGGCTGTCTGTCACTGGAGAAGCCTCCAGTCCCATCAGCAAGCAGAGTGTGAAGTCAAGGCAAGGTCATTTCTTAAATTAGAGCATAAGAAAGAGCCCAGTCTTTTGTCATTATCAAGACTTTCATTAAAGCTTTGCAATCAGCAAGCCTTGGTCACACAGGCAATGACAACAGCCTTTGAAAAAAGGCTGATTTACTGTTTTCTCCTTTGAGAAGAGAAACACAGTCCTCAAACAATTGTAAATTGGTTTTCAGCCTGGACTCCACTACCGTATAGGGAGTGTTGTGGAAGATATGACTAAGTTCAGAGAGTTTCTGGGTGAAATCATGGCCCTAAAAGAGTCAATACTAAAATTGCTCTTGACATTAATAGGATCTCACCATCTATATCTCAGTCTCTATATACAGTTCCGAAAATATATGTAGCTGCTTGAGCTCTAAAAGAATACCTAACCAAAAAGGAAATCTTGGATTTTTTCCCTATGTTACTGAGTAACTGCCAAAAGCTAAACATAAACGGTACTGAGCAATGACTACAGGGAAACAGGAGGAGAGCAGATAAATATTTAAAGGATATAAACATGAAGGAAAAAGAAGACTTATTTATCAAAATAAAAGGAAAGAAATTAATATAAATAGAGGAGGTAAATGAAACAGGCAAAGAGGAAATGTAGGCTGTGTTGGGCAAACTGTAGCCACATGAACCCCTACGGAGCAGAGTAATGGGTTGGGATTGGAACCTTCTTACTGACACATTTTAAAACAAAACCGAACAGAAGAAGTTAAATAACTATTTAGTAAGAAACCAGCCTGCCCTGATTGCAGGGGAATGAGACTGCATTTTTCACTATGTGTAACTTTGCTGCAGTGACTCCACCTCAATAAAGGACATCTTAAAAAAAGAAAAAAAATCTGGATTTATTATTATGCATAAGTGTTTGGAAGGCTGTCTGAAACACAGTATTTGTAGCAGGATTAATGTCCATAGCATTATATCAGAACATTCCAGCAAAGTGAAAAAAATATCAGAAACCAAAAATTCATATTGGGAGTGAACTTGAAAACCCTGTGAAGAATAACCATGAGCAGTTTTAGTTTCCACACAGTACTTTTAATTCTGTGGTCTCAGACAGCGTTATCAAGAACCTTTGATCCCTAAGATTATTACCCCATGGGTGAAAGCTGTGGGTAAAGCACAGGGGTAATGCAGCCCCTCTGAGGCCACCCAGCCCCAGGACCACCAGCCCTGTGACAGTCCTTCCAGTGCCTGCTAGCAAATCATACTCCTCACAAACACAGTGCAAACTTTCAGGCTTCCTCAAAACTTTGCTTTGGAAGTTGCTTTCTTTGTGCTGCTTGTGAAAAAGCTCTCCCAAAACCTCTCACATGGTAAACTCTCTGTAGCAAATTAAACACACATCTGTGATAACAGCATGGCAGAGTTCCTGCATATTTCTAATGAAGATGCATGTAAGGAGTCCTATGACACGGGCAAATCTCATGCAGCATAGTCAAGTCTTACATCTTGAGCACCTTGTTTTTGCTCCATCAGTCTCAAACTTGGCCACACGTAAAATTCCTTCAACTCCCTGCACGGGCTGCAGGGCTGAACAGCTGCCACTTCCCTTCTCTACCAAGGGAAGGCACCAAGCACCCCCTCTGCCCACACTGGAGCTGAGCATCCCTATTCCCTTGCAGCCCCCTCTGCAGTCCCAAGCAGAAAGAGATGGGAGGAGGGGGGATGCTCCGGAAGGACTGGCAGACAGCTATCACCTGCTTCCTCAAGTTGCAGAGAAGATTAGTTCTGGTCCTGTCTCCCGTACGCCACTAAGCTCAGGCCTTCCCTCAAAATGACACCTGGAGCAATTGCTGCCCACGATTTGTGGCCCTCTCTCTTCCTGGACCTCCACTGAGGTTTTGCCTTTCCTATTGCCTTTCCCTTGGCTCCACACACCAGGCCTGCTGACTCAGGGGATGGTAGCTTTCCTCTGCCCTAGAAAGCTGCCCTTGGGAATCTGCAGGGCATCATCTCACCTGGGGATGTCTGAGGGGTTTCTGGATGACAGGGTGTCCAGATTTCAGTAGGATGGAAAGGCAGCTAAATGAAGGCTGTGCATCCAGTGGGATGGTCTAGGAAGGGTGCCCTGGCTTCCTTGGTACCAAGGTCAAAATCTGTTGCTTAAGAAACTGTCTTCTGCACAGAAATCTCATCCTACGCACTCACTGGAGCTGTTGACCACTGGCTGTTCTCAACAAAACAAGAGAGGGGGCACAAGCTGGGGGCCCATTCTTTTCCCTTTATGAGGAAAAATTTTTAAGAGAGAGAAATAGGTGGTAAAGGTGACCCAAATGCAGGGAACACCATGTAAAAACAAAAATACAAACCAGTACTTTTAAATATAAACTTGAAAATATTTCTTTCTTCTGATAATACATAAGGGTAAAGATAGTACCTAGCTGTATGACATTGACATTTTACATTGCAGAGCTTATTATATCCATAATGAAACCAAATTTGAACAGATAAGCATTGACAAAACCTATACAGAAGATAAATATTTAAAGGATATCAAAATGTAGGACAACTATTTATTTATCAAAATAAAAGGAAAGAAAGCAATATAAATAGAAGGAGATAAGTGAAACAGAAAAAGAGGAAATGTAGGCTCCCTTTCAGCAGAAAAGTTTATTCTGAGTTTACAGTGTTGATGAAGACAATTCCCACTCAATGGCAACTACGTCATAGCCCAAACAAAGACCAGTGGCACAGTACAACTGTCTGAACAACTCAGGCTTTGCCCAAATTTACAAAAATAATCTACTGCTGCTGAGAAAATGTCAGTTAAATTACTGCGCCATGGAAACCTTTTGAGTGTGTCAATTACTATCGCATGCAGATAGAAAATGCTGCAGAGAAAACAGAAAGGAGAGGCTGTCATTGATGCTGATTGCTGGTCTCTCCTCAAACATCATAAAAACCTCCATCTTGGAGCAAATGCCACAGCCATGGGGAAGCTGAAACTGACATGTGTGACCTACATGAAGAGTGTGAAAACAGAGAATAATTTTGCTTCTCTTGAAACAGATCCCAGATGGTAGTCTCACACATTGTGCCATCTAACTTTTATGGAGAACCAGCTAAGTGCTAGCACACCTCCAGGAGCAGTTGCGAACAGAACGCCTGGCCAGCTGTTTGGTGAAGGTTTACAAGTGATCCAACTGCAGTGCTATGAGGAAAACCATCACCAGCGCAACTGACCCCTATCCTCTGCTGTCACTCTGACTTAAAATGGCATCAAATGACAGTGTCGACCTCACTGTTAATCTGTCCTCATGCTTGAAAGGAAATAATTTTTTTCTGCTGTTTTATGGGAACCAATAAACTCCCAAAGGACGCTTACGAATTTGGGTCCCAACCAACTATAAATGCACTGCAGTTACAGGCAGCTGAACTTGGTTAAATGTCAATTATACTGGATGTTATAAATGGTGCAACTTACTCAGTGAACAGAAAAAAACAATTCTTGTCATATAGATAATGGATTTTTACCACAGCCAAAGACTTGCAAAGTCCATCAGGGAGGTTAAAAATCCCAGGGATATTTAGCTGTTTTATTTTCAGTTTAGCTTTCCACTACAGCTATAAATTTATTCAAAAGCAGAATTGATTTATAGTTCTGATTATTTCAAATAATCAATGCATTATACAGAAGGGACATTTCCTAACAATTTCTTCATTTGGAATCTTTAGCCATTACATTCCATAATGCAGTAGGTTGCACTTAAGCAGGGAGGGGTGTTAATACCATCTCCATTAATATCTGACTATTACTCCTCCAAAGGGCAGTGAGCACTGCTGAAGAGCAGGCTGGCATAATTAGGTTAGCATTACAGATATGGAGATTGAGCAGAGGAGCAGCAGTAAGGGTAGCTGGTTTGTGTTCATGCAGCAGGCTGGCAGCAGAAATGTGAGCACAGCCAAAGTCTTGTAATTCCTAAACTGAGGTACCAGCTCCTATGCTAGACACAGCCTGCCATGAAAGAACAGACTACAGGACGTAATTCAAAGGAGATGAAGACTAAAAGCATCTGAGCCTGTATTTGCCAAAAGAGCAGTTTTTTTCTTCCTGTAATTCGCAGCCTTGTGGTACCAACAACAACCTCTTGGACGTCAGTCAGGATTAGAAGACTTCCAGAGTTCATTCACCTGCTGCACAGCTGACTCGATGGGTCGCCAGCAATAGCTTCTCTCTTTTGGCAGTGGGTTTCTTAAAATTAGAAGCATTGAAAGCAAACACAAAGCCTTCAAAGCTCCTTCAAGACAGCGCAAGACAAATGAGACACAAAAAATTTCAAGCCTCAAGACTAAGACAAAAGAAAATCAGAAAAGTAGATCTTCACATGAAGATTTCCATTTGGCTTATCAGACACCATCCAGAGAGGCAGAAGCAAAAAGGCAGCAGGGAAGATAAAAAAGTAACCAGTGTTTTGTTGTCATTGGCAAAGACCGACTGGCCTGGGTACATCCTGTCCACTGATACTGTCCTTAATTCTTAAACTAAACACATGGGAGAAGGGGAGTAGAGGTTGACAGCTGCAGGCAACCACCCTCCAGAAATCCTCACAGAATCATGGACTCACAGAATATGCTGAGTTGGAAGGGACCCATCAGGATCATCGAGACCAGCTCCTGGCTTTGCACAGGACACCCCAAGAATCACACCATTTTACAAATCCATCTGCCCAAGGGCTGGCTTGTTCGAGGAACTTTCTCTGAATGGGATTCTCCAAAGGAACAAACATTCAACATCTCGACAATATGACCACTCTGCTGTCTTTCCAGCAAGACATTTCTATCAGTTCAATAACATCCCCTGAATTTTCAATAATCTTCATGGTAGAGCAGGGGTAGCTCTACTACTCTGCCATAACAAAGCACTCACAGAGGACCTGAGAGGTAGGACATGCAGCCAGAGCAGATAACATCACCTCTGACTTACCTAGAGTATAGCTACATCTTCTAAAATGAGTATCTAGGAAAAGTGAACCCTGAAGAAGGAAAGGAACATAAAAGATTCTCAGCCTACAGAAGACGGAAGCTAAACATAACAAACTTTAAGATGTGGAAGAAAACCGCAAAGAGGAAACTGTTCTCGATGGAGAGGAGATGAATTAACAGCTTCAACTGTGGCCAGGCAGATACAGGACAGGTGCTAGGATGCATTTTGTAACAACAGAGTGACAGAGACAGTCTAAGTACGAGTTAGGCAAACATCTGTGAGAAATGACACAAAAGCATCACTACACCGTGAGGAACGACACGGAAGTACCACCCTAGGTCAGAGGTGGGCCACAGGACTTCTTCAGGTGCCTTCCAGATGAATGCCTCAGCAGCAGTGTGAGGCACAGGGTACCCCCCAGAGTACCACACCAGTGGATTTACCCGGCACAGATACAGGCAAGGACACAAGCTAGGCTTCCAAAGAACCACTAAGCCTCTGTGATCGTCCTGAAGATCAGCTAGTCCTCACTCCCAGGTTCTTGGCCCAGGCAGAGCACTGTACACGACCAGCAGTGACAGTCTCATTTTGGACTCATTCTTTTAGCTGAAACTTCATGTCAGTCTTCATAGATCTGTTCCAATTAAACTAAACTGTGTTTTTCTTTCCTCTCTCTGCTTTCCAGCTAGTGTTGATGAGGGGTGTGAGGGCTCACAAAGTTCTTTCCTGGTAAAAACAGTTTTTCTACAGATAAAATGGAATTGCATCATTTTCAAACAGGATAAACATTTCACTTATGGCTTCAGAACAACTGTTCGTGTAGTCTCTCCACTTCTGAATCTAACAGCAATCTGCTACTCAACAATAAAAAATATCAAATGTGGTCTTTTCTATAAAACAATAACCAATTTGGGAGTAACTGCAAATATCTGTCATTAGATATACAATGCAATGAATATGATAAAAAGAATAATCCAAGGGAAAGCAAGCCATAGTGAAAATCTTGATCAAGTCTACAATGGAGAGTTTGAATGATGAGTTTGGGTCTGAAAACCTTTTAATAGTGGTACCTACAGGAGCTGCAGTTTCAAGTGTCTCCATTGCCACTTATTCACCATGGCAAGTACACAGGATGAATTGAAGCTTTAAAGAGGTAGATGGCAAATTGACTGAAAATTGTAAGATGATTTGAAAAATTGCTTTCTACTGTCAGAAAAGCTGTGAGTATGATGAACTACTCATTCTCAAAAAAAAATCCAGCTACCATTCCTTTACTGGCTGGAATAGCCAGGGGGCAAATTCAAATGCAACCTGCATGAGCTGCTGGGGGTTTTTATATCTAAAAAAATCATTCTTTTTGTATTTCACTGACAGAGGAGTGACTCAACAAACATTTAGAACAAGCTTATATAATTTGATCACAGGTAAAGAACATATATTTTCTGCCAAAGCAATCAGCAAGTTTTTTCAGTGCTTTCTTCCTCTGACTTTAGATTTGAATCACCTTTGTGCTCTCTAGAGAATCATCACATGAAAACCTGAATAATGCAATACTCAGATGCTGCTAAGGCCCATGGAACGGCTCAAGGATTAGAAGTCAAGGGTGTGGGCACTTTAACCTAGCAAAAAAATGGAAAAATTTAAGACAGTTCTGTGCTATACCTTGTGAAAAACATGAATACAGGTGCACTCAGTGTCTTCATAGCAAAGTCTGAAACTTTGGCTGAAACCTGCGGGTGCACTAATAAACAGTGTGGTTCCAAAGTATCAAAAATAACAGTGGGTGCTGGAACCTGAGGCTGCCCCACACTTTATGTCGCACTTTGGGGCCATGACCTGAATGGTCACGAGAGGCTGGAGGGCACTGAGTGGGCTCCTGAGTGAGTTTCATCAAGAGGGAACTTTGGCTTTGTGCTCTGAAACTGCTGTGCTTGGCAAACCAAGGCACAGCAAAGGGAGATGACTGGAAGAATTCCTTCAAAAGCTCCATCAAAGCCAAGCACCAATGCTGTTGGATGCTAGGATGCCCACCACAGTTTCTGCTGCTGAACTGCTCATGAAGAAAGCTGGAGTCTGCTTGTGAGTCCCATCCTGTGTGCTCTTCGGGGAGAATAAAACAAAGCTGTTTCAGGGAGCAGCATACTAAGTGGCTGAAGCTGCTTTCCAAATGAACATACAACTATGCAGGGAGCTATAATTTGATATTATTGTAACAGCAGAGTTACACTGGAAGACCTGTGTGGACAGGAATGGACTGGGCAATATTGCTGCATTTACCTACAGCAGAAATGACAAGCACAGAAGTGTGTGCTCCTATGTGAATCAGTCTGTTTGAATGACACGGAGAAAGACAGGGAAGTTGATTTTAATTTTTTACCAATATTTAGGCAAAGACGACTTAATTCTGCCCTGCTTTGCACAACAGGAAGAGCCTGCTGTTCAGCAACGTGAGAAGCACTTTTAACAGAATCACAGAATGGATCAGGTTGGAAAAGATCTCTGAGGTCATGGAGTCCAACCTATGACTGAACACCACCTTGTCAACTAGACCATGGCATTCAGTGCCACATCCAGTGTTTTTCTCTGACGACATTTTTCCTAATGTCCAACCTAAACCTTCCCAAGTGCAGATTAAGTCTGTGTCCTTTCATCCTATCACTAGTTGCCAGGAAGAAGATGCCAACCCCTCACTACCTTTCAGGCAGTTGTAGAAAGTGATAATGTCACCCCTGAACCTCCTTTTCTCCACGTTAAACATCCCCAGCTCCCTCAGCCGCTCCTCACAGGACTTGTGCTCCAGACCCTTCACCAGCTTCATTGCCCCTCTCTGGACCCTATACAGGACTCAACAGCCAACATTTTCACAAAGAGAAAACTGCATTTTCTTTGGCACTTAAGAAATCTCCATAAGGAACAACAGGTTTTTGTGTAAAAACAAACTAGCCAAACTGTTCCCTTGCTACAAAATAGAGAGCATTTTTAATATCCAGTGTTCATTTCTTAAATGTCTTAGCAATGGGAATTTTTTTGCCTCCTAACAGGATCTTCACAATGAACTTGGCATTGTGAAGACACTATAATTTAATCAGAACTTCATACAATACAAACTCCCACATGGTTTGAATAAAACAGGTAATAAAATCTTTAAGTGATGCGTGTTCAGTTTATATTTATAGGCAAAAGTTTTCCCTTCTCATCCAAATCTGAATCCAAACACTGTACAGAATCACTAAAGAGTATTAAGTATCTAACCCAGAAGCTACAATCTCAATGAACACTTCAGCGAATGCTATGAAAACAAACTTCCAGCAATGCTTTTTGTTGTTTTTTGACCTGTCCAGTCTGCTGTATATTCAGGCTAGGACTCTCTATAATATTTATTGACACACAATGAGTTGCCTGAACACAGCTCATTTTCTTTATGAAAACAGTTCATTTTCCTTTCCTAAACACATTATTCTCCACAGCCCATTAGAATCAGCATAAGTGAGCTCTCTCTTACATACTGTAACCTTTCCTCTTTCAGAAAGCAAGCCCTAGGCAAGGTGACTTTTTAGGGGAGCTAGGAAGAGGTGGTCCGATTCAAGCAACTTTGCAAAGGCACTGTAAAAAAACAGCCCAAAAGTGACCCCTAAGCGCTGGTTGTTGAAGACCTTCTTGGTTTCATTTTCAAAACTCCCACAGAGGAAAGAAAGCTCTGCTTCCTCAGATGACAGCTCCAATTTGCTCTGAAACTGTTAGAAAGGTTGGCACGTTCCACAGCACTTCTTGACTCCTAGCCCAGACAAAATGTGCATGTGAATGGGCCAGGTCCAGATGGTGACCCAAGAGCGTTGCTGTCTGGTTCAGCACATACTGACTAGGCTGATCTTTACATTTTAGAGCCACTGGGAAATATACAGAGGAATTTTCGTGTTTGTGCACACAGAAGTTGCTATTTCCTTCCAAGACTGAAAAATTAGTGTATGGCTATTTGTGGAGATGGGTGAGCCTATGTCTCAGCCGGATCTTTAAGGGCACTTCCAGGTCCAGCAATGTTTGTATTTTTTGGAGCTCAGAGCCCTGACATTTGGAGGGTTACAATTCTCAGACTAAAGAAGCTGTGCATAAGCAGCAGTTCCAAGGATGCAGAGCACACAACCTTTCCTCCAAACTGCAGGGCAAGAGTACCTCTGGTGTGGGGTCTGGACTGTCCTGTGGACAGGACTTCCATGGTGAAATTTTCAGAAGCAGGTAATAAGAGGCCTAAGAAGACATCAAAAATATAGCAGAATACTTTAAGAAAAGATAATAAACCAAAATTTAAATAGTGAACCTAGATGAGTACCAGGGCCTCTCATCAGACACAAGGACTGTATAGAATAGAAAAAGACCCGTTGAAAACCTTGGCACAACAGAGCTAGTTTTACCTGAGGTGAAGACTCTTTCTGAGTCCTTCTTTATAGGGTAATATTGTCTAGAGTTTCTCATTTTGTTTGAGTTTTATTCTCTTCAAATCAGAGGGAAACCACTGGACTTCTGTATCTGATACCTAAACACATTTTTTACAGGGAAACTGAGACACATACAGAGGAAAACTGAAGAAGCCACTTCAGTTGGTGTCCAATCAGGGAAACCACTACCACAATTTTATCAGTGGTTTAGATAGAAATCACACTTCACCTGGTGACATCTAAGTTAGTTGTTCAATTTAGGTTATATTTAATATCATCGATCCCTGAGAACACCCAAGCTCTCCGTGAGTCACTAAAGCTGCTCTCACATCTTACTGCACCTATAACCATCACACATCAGTAAACCCCTAAGCCTGCTGGCTTAAACTGAGGGGATCATAAGCTGCAAAGCACTGCAGAGGTTTTGACAAAACAGATTATCATTTCTAAACCCCATAAGCAGAAAAAGGTAGATTGCATTCTAAGGGTCAAATGGCTTCCAGTGCCAAGACTTACACAGCCCATTGCCAACCAGATGGGCAGACACAAACTGCATCCTCATGATCCATCACATAACCCTCGATACATCATCACTGTAATATTTATAAAGTTCATAAGCAGTGTGTCAGTGAATTACAGCTTCATGCCACTTTCTCCTAGATTGCACGTCTCCTGGAGGAATGAGTCTTTGATTTTCAGGCTCCCTTACATTCCAGCACAGCAACCTGCTGGGGATTTATGGGCATTTCATGGGTGTTTAATGAGGCTTACACCGTAACCAATCTAAATAACTCTTGATCATGGAATCCTGAAGCACACTCAGTAAAGCTGATGGAGCCTGAGACACCTCGAGAGAAATACTGAATGAATCAAAACAATCAGCTTGCCCTGTCCCTCTGTTCCAGCTTTGCTGGTGAATACCAGACACATATATACACAGAATAAACACTCCCTGGTTTATTTCTGGTTCCCTCAGATTTACAATGTATTCAGAATGGGTAGTAGAGACTCACTGATATATCTCTGTAAGCTTTTAAACACATAGATCAACTTTATTATTGTTCAACTTTTTATCTAAAAAACTGATTTTAAAGAAAAATTAGAGTATAACAAAGACATGAAAGCAACATCTTAAGATGGTATTTTAAGAGTATTATTTAATGACATTCTGAAAGGCAAGAGTGTCACTCCTGGAAGGTATTTAAATGCCTAAATATCTTTGACCACCTAGATGTCCCCAAAAGGGTTTATATTTGCAAAGGAAGCTATTAAGGTACTGTAATTTAATATACAGCATTTGAAAGAGAGATAAGTTTGAGTTACACATACATGCAGCCTTCAATCTGATGTATTCCATATCTGGCACCTACCACACATAACATCCTTAAACGTTTTGAACAAGGTTTTCTTAGAGTTAATAATTAGAATGGAACACGTATCTAGTTTCTTCAGAAAGTTTTCTGCTTTAAAATCAGATACCCACAACCTCCCAAAAAAGAAAATGAGGCAGAAAGGAAAGAAACTTTTGTGTGATGCTCTCATCTACCACAAAAAGTAACAGTGGCTTTTATACTTTCAAGGATCCATGCTGTTACAGGTGCTTATTCAGATATCTCTATGTTTAAAATAAACTTTCATGAGTTTAAGATTAATTTCATTTTTACAAATATTCATGTGCACAGCATGTGCCTCTGCAAACTTTTACAATCTAAACTGGAATATTCTGGAGCCTGATTTTCCCTTCACAGCAGGAGTGGTTCTGCTGATTAGCAGATCTTTTTCAAGCTGAAAACTACACATGTGATTGATCTACAAAGTCTTTTTTGTATCAAAAACAATTTTTTGAACTGTAACCGCTTGAAGAGTTCTGCTGCTGCTTGCTGTACCCTTCTTATAACTAATCTTTGCTGTTGGTGAAGTTGGGATCGTGCTAACAACATGCAACTACCCTGGAAAGGTGCAAGAGGCAGCAGGCTCACTGGAGAAAGTATCATTTTGTACTTCTGCTTCTCCCTAAACATTACCAGCCAGCCACAGCCACAGTCAGGCTCCCAGGATAGGAAAGCCCTCAGCAGGACCTACTATGGTTGTTCTTCAGAGCAAGTACCATCACTCTTGAAGGTCTCTTATTTATCCAGGTTTTAATTCTTTAGACTAATCCAGAAAAAAACCCAGCTTTGCTATCCCATCTTCTCTTATTTTCTTTCTGACTTCTCCATTTACATGCTTTGCAAATTTGTTTCACTACAGAAAATAACTGCTATAACATTTAAGGCTGTCTGGGTATGTCAATGGCATTGGCATAGAGAGTTCTGATTTCCCTGCTCCATGTGGCACTTGTGCAGAGTGCAGGTCAGAAAGCAAAATCACTCAGAAATTTGTCTTGTAGCGTGCCTTTTGTCAGCAAATGCTGAATGCAGTGCTAACATGTACCTGTAGCTTTGCTCCCACTGCTTGATGTGCTAATAAATACTTCATACTGGAGTGACTTCCAGCCTTTGTGATTGTAGGTAGTCAGCAACAATTCAGCACTCTCACTCAAAAGATGAAATTAAGCTGTCAGAAAAATTACTTCTGTGCCAAAAGTTACACGGAAGCTTACTGACAGCAATCCTCCTTGTTGCTCGTCTCACTTGCCCCGTGCCAATGGGTTCTGTCTTTATTTTTGTACCTTGAGTTAAACAGCTGTCAAGTTTAACTTATTTGTAGAAACTGGTGTGGACAAATTAGTTCCTACCCCTGCTCTGGTTATCTTGAGATTAACGGGAAATCCAGAGCTAGCAGTCAGAGGGTAAGTAGTCTGAATGGGAAAGGGATGCAATCCAACAAAATCACAAAGTAGCCTCAGTTTTTGGATCTTGTGGCGCGCACTTGAGGAGACAATAAATAGCCTTTCTGTGCTATAAAGAACCACAGAACTGCCTGTTCTTGACAGAACAGAAACTTGATGAGACACTTTGGGTACTTTAAAATCACCATCTAAATTTTGAGATTTCCTGAAATACTGCCACAATGAAGGTCTTTTACAGTGGAATCTAATGTTACATATTTTGCCATCAAATATTAAGTAACAATATCCTGTTTGGGGATGCAAAAGAAACCCTCGCCCTATCCAAAGCTCTTCCTGCTAAACACTCCTCAGAGTTATACAGAAAAAGAGTGACTACCCAGTGTTCCCTTTTGGTAAAAAAAAAATCTGTGTTGTCAAAAGAAACAGAAATAAGTTTGTGGTACATCCTGATGTCTGAGAGGTTACACAGACCTTGCTCAGACACCATTAGGAGATGGCTTTCTCCAGTGGGGAAGACTCTGACAGTTGAGTTCAGCTCAATTTGGGCACTCCACGGTCCTGCTCTTGGTTGAGAAGTCAGAGAATCACTCTGTCATACACATCATGTACACAGGCCTGACCTATTACTTTGCATGTCTTATGCCCAGTACTGTTTAAGTGTTTATTTACACTAGGCTGTTCTTCTAGAACAAACATTCTCATCTAGATTCCAAACAAAAAGATAAGCACGCTAGCATTGCTTCAAACTAATGTTTCCCTGAAAAGGCTTTCTTAGGGGAAAGGACTGTCTAAATGCCTGCTGTGCCAGTTCCCCATTTTGACCACTACTCAGAAGAGTGTTGGCTCTGCCTGACACCACCTGCAGTAGCTCTACCTTGCAATTACTGGTAGCTTTATTTGTATTTTGGTCCCCCAAAGTAAGGCATGCTATAGAAATCTGGATTTTTAAGTGACCAGAACTATCTTTGCACAAACCCACACTGTCTGAGACAAAGCAAACATCCGCTCCAGCCAAAATGAATGGTCTCCACCTCACCTGCAAAAAGTGTCAGGCTTTTGGGGGAAAGAACAGAACAGTGCTAGGTCAGGGAAACAAGAAGATGACTGCATCCTCCTTACTCTGTGGAGGAACAACCAGTAAGCACTTCAACTGAGACAGAATTTACTCTATTTGCTTTTCAGTCCTGGGCTTGACTAGCAACTTCCTTTCTGTTTGTAGCAGGCTGTGGCCCCAGAAGAGAATGACCAGCTTTGAGCATCAGTCATTTGGCCCTAGCCTCCTACAGCCCATGAGCTAGGAAACAGCATGATCTCAACCATCTCAGAACGACTCCTCACACTTGAAAACATGTTCCCATGGTTTTTCAGGCACGTAGTGAGAAGCAGCAGCTGGGAAGGCCATTCTGCCCAGTAGGAGCCAGGTTTTACTTCAGCAATATCCTTATTTAATTCAGCAATAGAAAGATAATAACACTTCAATACAAATTAATATATATCAAATAGAAGTCCTAAAAATAACACTAAGAAAATAAAGAAAACATGCAGCTGGGAATGCAAACCTCTGTTTTCCTGCTCTCACACCATATAAGGTAACATATATTTGTTTAAGTTCTTTTTAGAACATTCACCTACAGTGAGGCAAAATTTTGGAGGATGGCAGAGACATATTTATGCATTCATATACTGCAAGGCAGCAACAAAATAAAAAAACAGCAAGAAAAATAAATTACTACATAGCACAGAAATAGAGACTGCAGCCACTGTCCCAATCCTTACCTTTCAGAGTTGCCTTCTTAAGTACCTTCATGGCATAAAGCTGGCCTGCATCAGATCCTTTTATCTTCCTGACTAGAAATACCTGTAAAAAGCAAATGTTTTGTGTAGATGAGTACTGAATTTCTACTTACAAGACTTACTGCATTTGACAGGAGAACAGATACTACGGCTCGGGAAATCTAATGAAAATTACTAGCTGAAAGCATTTCATATCTATTTCACCTGCAGTTGGTTGAGCTAGCGCTGGAAATTTTCAATTTTAAGCCTTTACCACCTCACAAAAAAATCATTTTTAATTGACCTTATACCTTCAGTTAAAGATGTGTGAAAAGTTAGAGTGCACCGACCTCTTCATATTCTGACCAGCTTTACATGAAAAAAAAAATTATGTGTCTAGGAATGTGCAGTGTCTTAAAATTATTGACATGAATTAAATTAAAGAAAAAATTAATTTGGTGCCATTTATACCTTAAGTCATGAACAGCAACTTGCCTAAAATGCAGCTGAAGTAAAAAGGTCATACAGCTGAAAATTTGTTGTTATTATAAAAGAGAAAGTTTTCCCTGTTACAGTCTCCTATACTTTATCTTCTGACAGTGTAAAATTTTAAATAAAATAAAACTTGTAGCTAAACTTGTACTCTTTTTGTTTTACTACATGCAAATATTTCCTATCTGCCCCTGAGCGCACCTGAGCACTGGAGGAGTAGTGAACAAAGGAATCAGTGGTTCAGTTTGGTCCTTATGAGACTTTCAGTGTTTTAATAATTGAAAATAAAATAAACAAATCTTTTAGCTGGACACACTCTACCTGCTGAGGTCAGATGTACCAGGCAACAGTGTCTCTTCTTTTTTTTTATTTCAGCACTTGTGTTACTGGACAGAAGCTGAAGTAAAGCCAAATGTGGAACTAAAAATATAGTTCCACATACATAGCATATACTTATTAATATGTAACAAATTAGGTGAAATTACGTAACTAATGAATGTCTAGCTGGATTAAAAATTCCATGGCAATTATGTTATTAATTGCCTATGCAGGAACCATGCAGCTTTGTTAACTGTCTCCACCTAAAATATAAAAAGCCAAAAAAAAGGAAGGAGGAAGTATGTTTCTTGCACAATTTTTGCAAGTTGAAAGACTCTTCCTCCTAAAAAACCTCCAGCCTGTAAACAGATTAGATTTTCTCAAACCCCTCAGACGAAAGGTTTGTGGGAAGGGAGAACAGCTTTTATCAAGCAGGTACAGAAGCTGGAAAAAAACCTGGTAAATTCTCTCTGAACAACTTCATCAGGACTCTTACATCTGACAGCATCACAGCTGCAACACTTCTACGACATGATCTGACAGGGTTTTGGTGAGACTTTCCTTCTCAAGCTGTTTCCTGTGCACCGGAGATATGCACAGTTCCTCAACCGAGCTGCCCTGACCAGCCGAGCTCAGGCACACATTGCTTGCTCCCAGCTCCTGCTTCCTAGACTGATGAACATACAAATACCTCCAGTGCTCACAAGTGTAGGAAAAAAATGATGAAATCTGGATGCAACAGGAATACGTAAGACTTTCTAAAATGTTTTTTGCTATTATTAATGATAAATTAAGCTCAGTTGCTCCAGCATTAACAGAAAGTCAATTCATTTAGAAGTTTACAGGGGAAAATTGGGATATTTTTCTATCCAGGTCAAGTAAAATATTTAATTTTTGTATTACACTGAAAAGGAGGAGAAAGTCAAAAGTAAGCTTGTCCAGACACTAGATTTGCAGCTGTATTATTATTCTTTTGAAAAATTTATGGACTCTTTACCCCAAAAAACCCCAAACCCAAACCCTTAAGCTAACGGTTTTCAGCAGCACTGCACATAGAACAGCACAGCATGCTGCATCTGCAGAAATATTAGGCCACAGTTCTTGAAATATCTTGTCTGCCATATAATCTTGCAAAGCTTGTAATACCCATGTTGCTATAATAAGCAAAATTATCAATTTACATTACTAGTCACTAGTCAGCTGTTCACTGCAGCATGGGAGAGGGCACTTGTCTGCATTCCCTCCAAAAGAGATGAGTCAAGAACACTGTGTTCCTTTTCAGAGGACATCAAAATAACCGCCAAGCCAGAAAGGAACAGAACAAATGAAAATGCATTGTATTGCAAAATGATGTCATCTTTCTGATTATTCTTAAAGGTTCTTGAAACCACCAAGTAGCCCTGAAGTGCTTACTGGACAGGCTATATTAGCTGTACTATACTAGTTTGCCAGAAGACAATGTGCATGTGGCTGAGCGTGACTTTCAGTTTTCTAGTTTGATATGTTTGCAAACACCTCAGGTTATTAACACCTGAACTAGCAAAACTCCCTTAGCTGGAACAATTGGTGCATCATCCAAAGCTTGATCTAAAAAGCTAAGCAAGTGCCCTGCACCTCAAGAGTGTTGGAGGCACTCCCTCTGACACCAAAGACACCTTCTCTAATCCTGCAAGAAATTATTTAGGCCTTGGGTGAACAACTTGAAAACTTAACGGTTTGCATCCCCAGAGGCACAGATTTGAACCATTAGCTCAAATATCACGGTGATGAAAATGTAGGTGGGTGGGGACTGCATAAGAAACACAGAGCAGACCTCTCTCCCCTGTGTCTTTGCTGCTCTGGGGAATTTACTGATCTTTCTCACATAAGATATGGGAAGTGATTTGTAATCACAAGCAGGTCTAGACAGGTACACTGTCCACACTCACACTATGATGCCCTAGAAATCAGACCTCCTTTTCAGAAGTGGTTGCAGAGACCAGGCAATTTGCTTATAAAATGCCTAAGGCTAGAAGGCCAACTCAAACAATACTGAAAATACATCAATACAATCTAAGATAACCAGTGAACCATTTCTAAAATCTTTACTGCCTGAATATGAAAACTGACCATTCTGCCTCTGTTACTTTTGTGAAGGATGTTTCCTTCTCTTGTTCTTCTCCTTCTTACACTGAGTCACACAGTAAACCTAATTTTGAGCTGTTTTCTTTTTCACATTCATTTAATATTTAAAACTTAAATACACTGTGCTCTGAAGAAATTCTTGAGTTCAAGACTTGGTATTAAATGTTAACTTTCTTGATACCTCTCATCTCATGGAACTTCTAATAGATTTAATATCAATATAATTCTAGAATAACCACGAAGTTGATAAATACTCTTAATATAGTTTCCTTTAGGAATAAAAGTAAAGGTTATGATTGGAAAATATTTTTTTAAAACTCCACTGAATAATACAATTATAAGGATCTCCATGCCTAGTTTCAACTAGGTTCACTGTTACAAAGCTTTCAACGTCTTATTTAAACCATGGAAAGACTTTAAGGCTGAATTGACTCTTCCTTCTTTCTCTCCATCTTTCCTTCCCATTTTCGTTTCCAACCAACATGCCCTGCTGAAGAATTGTCTTTGGAATTAAGAAAATCCTCTGTCATAAGATATGTGGAGAATGTTATTTCTCCACAAATTAGCTTGTGGTCATACAGGCAGGCGTTTTTTCCCCACGCTCTTGCAATAATGATTACTGTATTCTGCACTGGGGTTTATCTCCAGGACCCTCTCAAGGCCTCTGAGTGTGAGCTAAACAGCAGTCTGGGACTCGGAAATGTGCTTGAGGTTGCCCTCAGTGGGAACTGTGCAGCTAACTTCTTTAAGGCTTTGAATGTTCCTATTTACATCCTCCAACTAAGCAGCAGTGGCTCACCTCCCTGGTGGATAGGTCAGAAAGAGGGAGGAGGGTCTAGTTTTATAAACAGTGATGCTTGCTAATAATCACTTGTGCTCATTAGTCCAAGTCCAGAGCCATAGGCGCTATTTCCTAAACTGGTTCATATGCAGGAGTACAGCTAAAAGACGTAAGAGCTACTAAAATGGAGATAGAAGGGCTTTCCTTATCTGCCTTTACAATATAATTTATATATGCACGATGTCAGCAGTGTAAATGAACTCAGAGGAAGGACATGATATTTTCAGTGTTGCTCTGGGTGATTAGATGACAATGAAAATTACCTTTCCATAGGAACCTTGTCCTAATACTTTCAACAGTTCAAACTGAGAAGGATCTGCTTTTTCAAAACCTTCCTTGACATGATGACTGATGTCTATTTCCTTCAGGATACCTTCTTCCTGTAAAAGAAAAAACAAAAAAACAACATCCCCAAATCAGAGCCGTTATCCTAAGGAAACATATTGTTTATTAAAATCTTATCTTCTGTGATGCTACAATCATGTAGCAAATTTTGAAAATAGAAACAAATGCTTATCTAAATATTCCACGTGTCTGTTACCAGCTGGGGAGGATAATTGTCAGGACATCCAGACCTGGTACTTCTGTTTATTGAGCCTCAAGATATGACTAGATAAAGACAGATTATATAAGCTGAAGTCAAAAATACACTGCAGAGCTTGGTGTGCCCATCAGAGACCTTGCTAGCAGAGTGGCATGTACTCAAATCTGCACTACAGAGGTTCCATCCCACTTCTCTCCACATACTTTCTCAGTTTCCCCTCAAATTATCATTTAAGTCAATCTTAAAAAGCATCCTTAGTCCTAAGCAGCAATTCTTCTAATGAGTAGGCAATAAAGAAAAGGCATTGCTAAAAGAGCCTCTTCCTATTTACCTCAACAATTGGAAAGTTACTACTGGTAAGCATTTAAATAGAAAACAAATAATTGATTAGATGTAAAATGAAGTGGTGGTGGGAGAAGACTGACACACACTTTGCTGCTTGCAAGAATTAGTTTTATATGCTTTGGATTTGTCCAGGTTCTTCTGTTAAAATATTTCCTCTGTCAATAGATGCACATTCCTCAAAGACACCAGTTGAACTAGGACCTTCATTGAGCAAGTTGTGACATACGGCATTAGTTTCAGTTGTTTCATGTTATTTTGTCATGTTCCTCTAAAAAGAGAGCAACTGGGACATGTGAGACCCAGAGGGACTACACGGAGTTTGCAGCAACCCAGAAAGTCATTTCTTTGAGAGCTGAAAAGAAACGTGGAAGAAAGGATCTGCTTCTCAAGGACACAATGACAAGGAAAGATAGCATTTACACACCCTTTTATTTCTGTCGTGTTTTGTACACCTGCATTTGCGCTTTTCGGTTTGTTTGGTTTCGGGTTTTCTTTCAAACTACTTGTTCTAACTTCTCTACAACAAAAATATGGATTTTGAGTACAACCCTCTTTTTTGTAATCTCCTAGTTTGAAGGGAATTACTCATTTAGGAACAAGTTTGAATATTTCTGCACCCAGCAGAAATAATTTGAATCTCACAAACACTTTTATGTCTAATTTTCCTGCAATTTTCCTTTCTTCCCCCAAAAAATCCTAATACGATCCAGAAATACAACATTTATTTCCCACTCTTAATAATTAATGTTGAGAAAATAGAAATAACATCCTAAAAATGAAAAGGCACCCACACAAAAAAACCCAAAACCAAAACCAACAAACAAAAAACCCAAAAAGAACCAAAAACAAAAACAAAAACAAAACCCCCAAACATTTGGCCAAAACACATTCTGTGCTAAATAAGAATAAATTTGATTTTCTTCTCCTCCAGAAAAATTGCTGTCACTTTCTACCAGCTGTAATTTGTCAGATACATGGCTTGCATTACCCAGATTGCTTTCGATATTATAGTTTCATCCCTCCTCTTTCCTACCCTGCCTCTTTACACTCACATGCTTTGGAACAGGGACTGTATCCTCTTCGTGGTCTGGAAAGTTTCCTCTAGTTCATTTGCACTACCACGATCACGGAAAAGAATCATCATCTCAGAGCAACTCCTTTTTCTGATCCTAATTCCTATAGTTTAAGGTTTGTCTGAAAAGAAATTCTTGAAACCAGTGAACAGTTTTCACAGAGAGATTTAAAGGATTTCTAAGCACAGAACTGCCAAGATCTCTCTTTTCATTTTTCTGGCGTTAACTGCTGTGTGAGATAGCATAACTTTCTGATATTAAATGTATCATTTTTTTCAATTTTTTTGTACTTCAGCCTGAACTATGAAGTCACTTTCAGCTACATTTGCAATTTAAATGATGAGTGAGTTTCAATTTGCCCATTCATATTACTCATCAAAGTAACAGACCTACAACCCTAAGCATATTCCTCATTGTATTACTAAATTTAATATAACCTCTTTAGGTTCATGAAACACGTTCAGTTACAGGAATATATTGAAAGTATTAAAATGATGAAAATTCAGCTTGCTGAAAGAATGCTTAAAAATTCCTCGCACTCCCACAGAATAGCATAAATAATTTATAACATGCAGTAAAAACAGTACTTTAATTATATGCATCTTTAATTAAAAGCTCAGAAAAAGAGAAGAGTATTTACAAAAAATGGAACCAAATACAAGGCCCAGCAATATTTATCAGAGAAGCACGGATTTTAAAGACGGAAAAAACATGTTAGATTTTGTGATTATCAAAATATAAAAACATTGATTAGAAGAGGCTTCTAGGGGTCACCCAGTCTAACAGTCCTGCCCAAAATATCACCAACACTCGATCAGACCAACCAGCTGGGTTTTTGTCCACTGTGATTTTGAGTGTCTCAAACACTGAAGCTTGAGCCACTTCCTACGAAAGATTATTCTCTTTCAGTTTGCCCACAGTCCAGTCAAGCTGGCTGATCCACGCGTCCTTAGGAGGAAGCAGGATATTTTTCTAGGAAGGTAGGATTTCCTGTGGATTTCCTGTGGTCGCCTCACTAGAAAGGGGGAGCAAAGAAACACTGAAAAAAGCATGCCAGACAGCTGTTTTTTCACCATCATCACCACAGTGGTGTCACTTATGAGCTGTCCAAGAGGTAGATAGCATTTTAGCTGGTATGACAAATCCACTTCCCACTGGAGCAGAAAGCCAAACTGGCAGTGCTTGTGACTGAAGACGGACACAGCTTCTTAAAGGAAATACATGCTGGTGTGTTTGCACACATGCGCCCATTTGCCTTGAATACATTTCCATAATCTTACTACTTACTGGCTGCATAAATTATGGAATAACTTCTGTTTGTTTGTTATAGCTTACTTTTCCACAGTCACAGCACAACAGCCGCCCGGGGTGGTTTTCTGTTGGCATGTGTGAGTCCCTTCCCTCGATTTACAGCTTTCCCCACAACCGTTTTTGAGGGTTCAATCTGAGCTAATAGGGTATTATTTTAAGGAGGAGCTATTCAAGAGCAAAAGTTCTCTTCATCCACCTCTGGGATCATCTTCATCTCTAGGAACAGAAGTCTTCTTCTTCCCTGGGAGCAAGGATCTTCACTTCATCACTACCTCTCTCTGCTCAGGCTTCTCATTGGATCACAGCTACTTCAACATTTGCTTATTTCAGTGCAAGCATCTTTACTCGTGGCAATTTGAACGCTCCACCCCCTATGCTTTCATGAAATTATAAAAGGGTTCTCTGATGTATCATAGTCCATCAACATAGCTTTACAAAACATTTTTCAGCTTTCAGGTTTTAAAAGCATCTCCTCTAT